>PVJX010040401.1:10000-15192 GCA_004027295.1 Dolichotis patagonum | reverse complement strand
CTCCATACCTCCTCTGGCCCAGGCTCCTCCCCTTCCTTCTCATTACCTTCACTGTCTGCCTCTTAGTGACACTATGTGCGAAGGTCTCCCAAGGCAAGAGTCATTTGGTCACCTAGCAGGTCCCTGAAGGAAGATTATGTGGCAGGCGCTGTCCTTGGTCTTCTGGCTCCAACACTGAGAAAAAACCCTGGCTGCCCTTCTGCAGCCTGTGCTTTGCTGAGGGAAGACAGGCAATAAATAATAAACATCAAGACACAGCGGCTGGAGGAGAAACTCTGGAGAGAAGGTGGAGAGGAGCCCACAGACTAGTTCACCTGAGCTTCACTTTCCTCTGAGCTCTTGGAACCTACAACCAGGCCTCCTATCTCAGGAAACAGTGTTACCACCCCTCTGCCAGCCACCCCAGCCAGAAAACAGGTCCCCTCCTCCCAACTCAGTCCCCTTGTCCGATCCGTCATCATTACCACATCCACTCCTAAAAACACACTGAGTCCATCCTGTATTCTCCCTCTGTATAACCACCGACTCTTTCCTGGATTATCCAAAACCTCTTCCCAAGTCCCTTAGTCCAATCCACTGAGAAGCTAGTATGATTTAGAATATTCATATAATTTAGGGGACATCATCCTTGAAACCCTTGCTAGTATTTGTAGGAGTTGAATTCTCAACTCTTTCCTGTAGTCTCCAAGTCTCCTTTACCAATCCTTGACTGAGGAACCCAGCTTCCAAGCTGTCTTCCTCTTCCCCTGACTCTGCCTCAGCCACACTGATCTCAGATCTGTTTCCCAGCTCAGGGTCTTTCCTGGTACATATTGTTTTCTTTGCCTTTTACACCCTTCCTGGCTTTTCTTCTGGTGACTTTCTTACTCTTCCTATCTCATCTGAAATGTCACCTCCTTGCGGGAGTCATTCATTGTCTTAACTAAATAGCTCCTCTCTTTATTCTTTGTCACTCCATTGTGTCCTTTCTTGTCCTTTCATAAGGTTAACTAGATATGTGTCTGTGCCCTCACTGGCACTACAGCTGGGTGAAGGTGGGAGGCTGGGCACCGTGGACACAAAAAATTAGGCATAAAGTACACTGACACAGGGGTCATCCAGCTGCAAAACATGGTCTGAGCTTCAGAAATGTGAAGACGTGGTTGGACCCTGAGATTCAGCTGGAGGAAGAATCATGCCACTTGGTGTTTGCTTAACGGTGCTCCAAGAAACACTCAGAAGCTGTTGATGTGGCAGTAGGACCAGTCTGAGCCTTTCTGGGGCACTGCCATACGATCCAGCTCCTCTCGTCATACAGCTCCTGCCTCTCTTTCACCCTCCAAGCACTCCAAACTCACCCCCTCTTCGGGGCAAGAGGGGAGAGTTCAGAGGACTTTGTTGTTGGAAAATGCCTCTGAGCTCATCTCATCCCAACTCCAACTCCCAAGCTTAGGCCATTTTCTAGCATAATTCAGTGAGGTGAAATGATCTAGTCAGGGTCTTACATCCAGCACAGGGAAGTGTGGTCAAAGCTTCATTTCTTCACCCTTAATCTCTGCTCCTTCTTAAAAAGCGTTGGGGCTGAGGATGTAGCTCAGTGGTAGAGTACTTACCCAGCATGCACAAGGCCCTAGGTTTCATCACCAGTGCCACAAAAAAAGTTTGTCCACAAGCAAGCCTCTTTCCCAGTCATGTCAGCATATGAAATGGGAGGAAAAAAATTCAACAGTTGGATCAGGAATGGCCTCTGCCACCCTATTGGGTGTTCATTCCCATGGGAGGATCAGGAGGACTCAAACTGTGAGTTAGTAGAGAAGCCTGGGGGCAGGGCATACTCAGATTTGAGTGAGGGGTAAAGAAAACATTAAAAGGAAAAGTGGGTGACATTAATGGGATGCAGAGAGCAGAAGAGGGAGCAATGTGGATTCCTATACCTGTGAGATCAGAGATTTAAGTTCAAGTTGCAATAGTTTGGATTTTTGGGGGTGGGTGGGTATTGGGAATCAAACTCAGACCTTGTGCTTGCCAGGCAGGTGCTATGCTGCTGAGTTATATCCCTGGCCCTATAATTTGGATCTTGAATGTCCCCTAAAGACCTGTGTGTTAAAGGCTTAGTCCCCAGAGTGGTACTATTGAAAGAAACCTGAAATTGGGACTCAGCAGTGGTGGCTGGAGTTACAGAGCCATCATTCTTTCATTCATTAAGGAAACATTTGTTCAGGGCTTTCTATAAGGAATGAATGTATTCTTTGAGATACTGATGAGTGAAATATGAATAAGGAACTGATGGAAAGTCTTTAGGCCTGGAGCCGATATACATGTCAGTAGCCCTTACATGATGTGATAGGGTACCAGCATTCATACCTTGACCAAAATAGCCACCTATCCTGCTCTGTAATCCCAAGGGGGCTGGTAAAAGAAGATCCCAGGCAAACCATACTGGAAGGAGAGAAGGAGAGGAAAGAGGAGATGGCCATCTATTCTATTTTCAGATAAAGTGGATTTCTTTCTTTTTTTTTTTTATCGGTACCTGGGACTGGACTCACGACCGCACACTTACAAGGCAGGTGCTCATGCTGCTGAGCTAAATCCCCAGCCCTGATAAAGTGGATTTCAAGCCAACACTGATTAAGAGAGACAAAGAAGGTCTCTACCTCCTTGTAAAGAGAACAATCCAAGAGGAAGAGATAGCAATAATAAATATATATGCACCAAATATTAGTGCATCCAACTATCTAAAATAAATATTAACAGACATGAAAAATAAAATAAGCACTAATACAGTTGTAATAGGACACCTCCATACTCCACTGTTGCAAATAGACAGATCCACTAGACAAAAAAATGAATAATGAAATATCACTACTGAACCAAACTTTTAAACAAAAAGACTTAGTAGATGTCCTCATAGAGTTCTAGTCCAGAATATCAAAATACATATTCTCAGCTGCACATGGATGTTCTCCAAAGGAGACCACATACTAGTTCACAGAGCATGCTTAAATAAATGCAAAGTAACTAAAATTATCCCATGTATATTATCAGACCACAGTGCAATGAAATTGGAAATCAATGGCAAGAAAAACCATGAGAACTTCACAAACACATGGAAATTAAATCGCACCCTCCTGAACAACCAGTGGTCACAGATGAAATTAAAGAAGAAATTAGACAGTTTCTACAGTTAAATGAGTGCCAATATAACATAACAGAACTTATGGGACGCAGTGAAAGCAGTCCTATGTGAAAATTTATTGTGGTGAATTCCCATATCAGAAAAAAAGTGAACTCAAATAAACAACGTAATGTTGAGACTCAAGCTTCTAGAAAAAGAAGAGTAAGTCAAGCAAAAAAGTCATACAAGGGAGGAAATTAGAAAGATCAGAGCAGAAATTCATGCAACAGCAACCAAGAAAACATACAAAGAATCAATGAATTGAAGAGTTGGTTCTTTGAATGAAGAACAAAGTTTGACAAAGTTAATTTTTTTTGTACCAGATTGAAGATTGAACTCTCAACCTTGCACTTGCCAGGCAAGTACTTACACCAATGAGCTAAATCCCCAGCCACAAAGTTAAAGTTTATTTAAAATTGAAGAACTCTAAGCCAACCTTTTAAAAAAGAAGTCTCAAATCCATGCAATTAGGAATGAAATCGATGAAGTCACAACAAATTCTACAGAAATCCATAAGATCAACTTGTATGCCTTTTTAAAATTTTATTTTAGAGAGAATAAAACCATGCAAAATAAATCAGAATAAAGCCAATCAAAACATTGCATATTGTCATTATCTGAATAGATGATCAGACTATTGGCTTCAGACCTGCAAAGTCAGTGAAACACTAAACACTACAAGCATTAAATTGTATTTTACCTCATCACAGCCTGCGTTTCTCTGGTTCAGCTGGTCACTTATAGAGGTGAGGAGTTGGTGGGGGAGGCAAGTTGTCTCTTCTTGTTTCCCTGCCCACTTTCCAGAAGGGGTTGGCATCTGGCTCCCCAACCCACCCCCATCAGCCTGCGCATGGCTCTGACTCACACGAGGTCTTAGCTTCTTGTTCTCCTCTCCTGCAGTCTGAGAATGGCACTGAGCCACAGGAGAAGGCTGGCATCTGGCCCCTCCCAGTCAGCCTGTGTATGGTTGGGAAACTGTATTCTAATAAGATAGAAAGCACAGAAGAAATGGACAGATTCCAAGATACATACGAAGTACCAAAGCTGAATCAAGAAGAAAGATATAAAAATTCTAAATAAACCAGTATCAGTCAATGAAACTGAAGATTTTTTTTGTTTTGTTTTTGGTACCAGGGATTGAACTCACAACCACATGCTTGCCAGGCAGGCACTTAAGCTACTGAGCTAAATCCCCAGCCCGAAACTGAAGATGTAATTAAAAATCTACCAGCAAAGAAAAGCCCAGAACCTGACACATTCACCACTGAATTCTACAAGAAATTTAGAAACGATCTAATGCTGCAACTTCTCAGACTTTTTAATGAAATGGAAAGGGAAACAATCCTCCAAAATTTATTCTTGGAACCAAGCATTACCGTGATATCAAAAACCAGAAGAAGATCTAACCAAAAAGGAGAAGTACAGGCCAGTCTCTCTAATGAACATTAGATGCAAAAATCCTCAATAAAATGCTGGCAAACAGTACAGCAAATCATCAAGAATACACCATGGCTAAATAGGATTTATCTCAGGGATGCAAAGATGGTTCATTGTACTGAAATCAATAAATGCAATACAGCATATCAACAGAACCAAGGACAAAAACCACATACTCATCTCAATAGATGCAAAATTCAACAAACTCTAACACTCATTTATGATGCACACACAAAAAGCCTTGCCAAAAAAATGGAATAGATGGTCTTTATCTCAATCTCATAAAAGTCATCTATGACAAACTAACAGCCAACATCTTACTAAATGGACAAAAATGGAAAACTTTCACTCCAAAACCATGAACAAGATAAGGATGTCCACTGTCACTACTCTTATTCAATATAGTTCTGGATACATTGGCCAGAATGATTAGATAAGAGAAAAAAGTAAAAGGAATAAGGATAGAAAAGGAAGAAGTTAAATTATCATTATTTGCTGATGATATAATACTCTACATAGAAGATACCATAAACTCCACCAAAAGACTTCTATGTTTAATAAGCAAATTCAGTAACATCACTGGATACAAAATCAACACGCA
>PVJX010040401.1:0-5000 GCA_004027295.1 Dolichotis patagonum | reverse complement strand
AGGGACCTATGTCTTAGCTCAGCCTCTGGCTTGTCGCTTGAATGAATGGCTTCCTTTGAAGTATGCCATGTCTCAGCTCATAAATGTAATCCAGCATCAAAGGTGCCCAGGCCTGCGGATGCAAAACTGTTTACTCTTCATTCTGATGTACACAAAAAAGGCACCCTTTCTTTCCCTCAGCTAAAGTGAAAGATGCAGGGTAAACGCAGAGAAGCAAGCCCTGGGTTGGCTTGAAAAGGCTGAGCTGGGAGAGGAGAGGCAGCCCGCCTGGCAAAGCCCAATGTGGACGTGCATGGGTCACTGGTTAGGGGCGGTGATTGTGAAGAGCCATCCAGTCACGAAATCTATCTCGACAGTGTGTGCTGATCAATCATGACCTTGTAGTGGCAACATTTATCAGCCTGGAAGCCATGAACTTAGGTTTTGCTCATTTTACTTGAACCTGATGATACCCTTGAGGCCTAATGCCACACCCTCACTCTATGATTGGTGTGGGAGACACCCTGAGTGAGCATCAGAGGTGGAGTGTCCCTTGCCAAGGGGAATTCTTATCAGTACTTCACCTTGGCACACCCCTGGGCTTGGAAGCCATCCTGCTGGGCTGCAGTGAGGGCTATGATTGGTCCTAAGCTGAAACTGGCACTTTTTAAACTTACACACTCCCCAAGGCCAGGGGAGCGGCTCCCAGTGGACTGAGTCCAAGTTTCTCTATCCTGGGGTTGAAGCAAAAAGTTCACTTTGCCTAATTTCAACTTTTCCCCCATTAAATCTGCACCTGCAATGTCAGGGGTCGCCAAATAATAAAATGTGGCATCTTTGAAACTGCTCAGTCACGTGAAAAGGGCTGTAATTGAGTAGATGCATTCTCTGAAGCCTCATCAGAGATGGGGGAGGGCTGGGGAGGAAGAGAGGGAACAGGGCGGGGAGCTAGGGCCATGAGGGAGCCGGGCTCTGGCCTGGATGCTGGGAGCAACAGCAGCTTCTGATGTGGTCCCCTGCTTTTGAAATCTGAGACTAAAAATAAATAAATATCCCACACATTCAGGCTGTTCACACTCACATACCCACGCTGGCCTCCAGCCTTTGTGAGCAGTTTGACCTGATAAATGCGCTTGGCTGGCATCAAATAGTTAGGCTTTGACCAATCCCATTTAAATATGTGAATTAGTCATGAAGCAGGACACAGCTTGGTGAGCTTGCTAAATTGCTGGACTCTATTGAAGGAGAAGGGAGAAAAAAGGAGGAAACCATTCAGTGTTCTCAATTAGATGGAGAGGTAGGAGGCATCCCAGCTTCTCACCATGTTTCCTAACCTCGCCGAGTCCAGATTGGAGCCCAGGAGGAAAAGCCTTCCCCAGGCCACAGGGCCCGGCTGTGAGATGCAGGTCATTGGCTCCACTGTGGCTTCTCTTTTCCAGCCTTGAGGCATAAAACGCACTGGGAGGCCCTGGCCTTGCCTGGAGCAGATTCCCCAGGCTGACAACTGAATCTCCCTGGCGGTAGAGGGCGCTGCAGATGAAAATCACCAAGACCCCTTGCTTAGGGGGCTCCAAATTGATCCCACCCTGGAAATACCAGGGTGGAGCGTCTACAGGTTTAGTTCTTAACCTAGCTACCAATCCCGCCTGCCCAAGAGAGGAGGGGAAAGCAGAGAGAATAGTGAGTCTTTGCTCCCTTACTCTGGTCTAAACACACTCCTTTGTCTAAGGAATAAGATCTGAACCAGAGGGAACTTCTCGGCGGACCTCAGTGCCAGCCTGAGACTTAGCAGGAAGAAAAAAAAGTCCTAGCGTCTCCACCTGTCCCAGTGCCACTGCTGCAAAGAGAAGTTCCAGTTGCTTAGTGGAGTTGGGGTTGAGTGACAACTGGCCCCGACAGGACAAATGTCACATGCCTACTGTTTTCAATCTTTCTTTTTCTCCTAGCTCGAGGCATTCCGCACATTCTCTAGCGTACCAGGTAGTTGCTCACATCCAGCATTTCTACTACTGGTTCTGAGTGGCCAAGCCCCAGGCACTCATTTGAGGACAAAAGATGACCAAAGAGTAGTTAGGGGGAGTGAGTCCACTGGCTTGGTTCGCAGCAAGGAAGAAGCAGCCCAAAGCAGAGGCCCAGTAGAATATAAACTATCAATCCGCGTGTCCCCGGGGGAGGCTTAGGACAGAGGGCAGGCACAGAGTGAGCGAGGGCGTGACCACAGCCCCCAAGAGCTGGAGAAAGTCCTGCTGGGGCCCCAGGAGCAGCTTACTGGGCAGCGCCCAGCCCAGCCCTGCAGAGGGCTGGCCAAAGGCGTCTGGCTTGGGAACCGTGAGGTAACAGCGCCCTCTGCCTGTTCCTAGCCACAATAGCTAGAAAACCTTTCCCGAGCCGGGACCAGCCCCCGGGAGCGCCCGGCCTCTGGAGAGCCGAGCACAGGGTTAGCGTCGGGGAGCTCTGCGCCCTTGGGAATCCGGAGCTCGTCTGGGAGTGAGCAGACTGCGCTCCGGTCTTCTCCCTTCTCGCCGCCCACCTACGTAAGGTGAGGACCCCAGAAGGTTCTCGGGGCTGCCCGATCGCCCCTCACGGAGTGGACGCTCCCGTGCAGGCGTCGCTGTAGTACTATGAGCATCTTATGTATTCCTATGATGTTAGGGTCTTCTCACCCCGCTCTCCTCAGATCAGCTAGCGCTGGAAAATTAGGGCCAGATGTCACGGCTCGTGCACGGTTGGTGTTTGTTCTGACTTCAGGGCCCTGAAGAAAATAAGAATAAAAGCTCCGCGTGGGTGTCAAGGTGCGAGCGTCCCTTGGTTACCGTTTCCACCGACTGCACAAAACCTGAGCCGCGGGGGGGCGGTGCTCCTCCTGTCCCCATCCCCTCCCGTGTCCACTTCTGTCCTTTTGCCAGTTACATGCACGTTTCCCCCCGTCTCTACATTGAGAAATCCAATTACAATGGGAGCTGGTCCCATCGAAACATAGTTTTGTATTTTCTTTTCTTTATAGCCTAAAGGTCAAAAGAAAATGACTTTCTTTTGATCAGCGCCCTCTTCAGGCGCGAGGAAGGCACCGGCTTGCTGTGGAAGCGCGTTTGCCAGCCGCCGACCTGACATGCATCTTTCCGCTGGATTTGGGCGGCCTTGGCAGCCCACTTCCCAGCCCTCGGTCTTGGGTACAAGTCAGAGCAACCTCGGGACACCGCTGCTGCCTGGGCCTTCCTCGGCCGGGCCAGTCACCGAGCGCTGTCCTCACTGCCTGTCTTCTCCTCAGTCTGCAGCTGGGGCCTCGCGCGTCGCTCTGTCCAGCCCTCACAGGATGCTCTGCAGCTGGCCGCGTCTCTTGCTTCGACTGTGGCCAACCACTGCAGCTTGCTGGCGGTCATCAAACCCCAGCAGGCTCCTGCTCCCGCCTCCTTCCTCCTCTCTGTTCCCCTCAGCGGTCAGAGGGTCAGAGGGACCCTCATAAAGCCTACAGCGGATCAACTTGGCAGTTAAAGATTAACTCAGGGGCTCCCCCACGACACCCGAGGCCCATGATGGCAAAGCTTTTAGAGCCCTCAGTGACACACACAGCCCGCTGCCTAGGTCCACCACAGGACTGTCACTGTCACCAGAGCGGCGAACACCCCTGTGCTGTTCACTCAGGGCCCCTCAGCCCTGGCCAGGCCCGGGGCAGCAGGCTCGGCTGGCAGTGTCCCAGGAGGGAGGGGATGCGGCCGGGTGAGATGGGGTCAGGTCAGACAGGCTTAGCGGCTGGCTGCTGCGGCTCAGCCCGCAGGTGGCCGGGCAGCTCCTGGGTGAACGCCCCACCTGGAAGCTGCTGGGGGGGGGGGCGGTTCTGGAACAGTCGGTTCTGAGAGTTGTGCGGCCCCCTAGGGCGCGGCTGCGAGGGACAACGTGTGAGAAGCGCGGTCGGTGTGCACGCTGGCTGAAGGAAAGTGTTTGGCAGGAGACTGACGGCTCTGCTGTCTTTAGCAGACTCGACTCTTAAGAACAGGAAAGATTTGGGGGACCCGGGATCTAGGCGACCCAGCTGTGTGCGGGCTCCGCTGCGGCTGCACGGCAGAGGGCGCCAGAGAGCCGCGGCCGCGCGCCTGAGCGGGCGCACGGGAGCCGGGAGCGACCCGCGCCTGCCGCGCGCGGGGACGTGGCCGTCGGACATCCGCGCGTGGAAACACCCGATGGCCCCGCAGCCGGCTGTGGAGTCCAGAGCCAGCTGTTCGTGGCCGGCTGCACGGTGAGCTGCTGGCCTGGAGAAGCTGCGCGTCTCGGGGCGAGCAGGAGAGGGGCAGTGTCCACGCAGCAAGGAGAGCCCTGTGAGATGTTTGTCAACCTTAAAATCATTGCTGAGGGCGGGGAGGTTTGAAGGACTGGGGACGAGGTTAAGTGGAAAACCGGGAAGCTGGGGTGGGGTAGCTCAGTGGTAGAGCTCTTGCCTGGCCTGCTGGGGGTCCGGGGTTTCATTTCCAGCCGCACACAACCAGCAAACATAACCAAAACCCCACAACAACGTAACAGCTATGGACACTTTTGAAATTAAACCTCTCATTGTTCTATGGATGGCACAGGAGGCCCAGAGAGGACAGGGAATTGTCCAAGGTCGCAACACCCTTGAAGGCCATGGGCCACTTTCCAACCTGGGGCCAGCAACAAGGCATCTCAGCTAAAGGACATCAGGCCGAATTGTCAAACTTGCTTCTACTCTTTATTATGCAATCCCTGGAGGAAAAGGAGAGGAAAGGCAGTCATTCCAATGGCCTGGAATCTTTACTCCTCGAAATGGTCACCGTTAGTGTGTTTGCTGTTTTTAAAGTTTTCCAGATGTTTCAGTTTATATATATCAAAACTTACATCCGTGTGACCACACTTCACCTGCATCTCCTCACGGTGGATTCCGCCCTCCTACTGCTGTGCAACTTTCCCTCATCAACGTATTTTAAACACTTTTGTATGCCAACTAATCTACATCCACATCTTAACTATTCCTTGTTACGGATGCACCTTTATTAGTTTACTCAAACCCT
>PVJX010040400.1:0-15279 GCA_004027295.1 Dolichotis patagonum | reverse complement strand
CCTGCCTTCTTTCTGTCCCTTTATATTCCATCCAGGCTACAAACCTATTGATTAGTGCCGCCTATACACAGGGTTGGGCTTCCATTATCCACACCCTTCACCCCAGTATCACACTTTTAATCTACATTTGCATACCCTAAAACAGCCACCTGCAGAACTCCCACCTATGACCACATGAGACTCTGGGGGATATCTAGATATAAGCCACAATAGGTATCCACTATGAACTCATCAGTGGACTAATCCACTGAAGAGTATGGTGCCTCCTTTACCAATCAATTCCAAGAGCTCCACCCCTGAGCATGAGACATTTGGAGGCCGTTTTAGATCTAAATCACAGCATGCAGTAAATGAATTTTCCACCTAGGCTGTTTTCAATTTGGAGAGGTTTTTCAGGATGTAACCACTTGTAAAGTCAAAGAATATCTGTGCACAAAAGAAAGAAAGAAAGAAAGAAAGAAAGAAAGAAAGAAAGAAAGAAAGAAGACAAAAGAAAGAGATGGAGGGAAGGCAGGAAGGAAGGTAAGAAAGAAGTGAGGAGGAAGGAAGGAAGGAAGGAAGGAAAGAAGGAAGGAAGGGTAAAGGTGGATGGGTGGGCTCTTCCCTCTAGCAGCTCTGAGACTGATGAGGGAGGGAGACAAACACCTGAGCGACTATATTGCTGGGATAACCCCTGAGCCGGGGGCTGTGCACTGGGTGTTCACAGGCGGAGGAGACTCGAGGTCATCCTAGGGTGGGCTCCACAGAAACTTCCCAGGCCTGGTTGGCTGGGGTTTGAAGCCCATGAGTAGAGAGAGGGCAGCCCAGGAAAAGTGTCTCCAAGCAACTACAGAGTGTCCTGTAGGCCCAGAGGCCACCTGGTGGGAACAGCAGGAAGCACCATTGAGTCTTGTCATTTTTTTTCAGTGGAAGCAGAAGCACTATTTGTCAACATCCTAGCAAGTCAGCTATCAGCTTTGTAAATCTGCTCTTCCATACATCCCTCTTCCTGTGTTACACCTGGCTTGTGTTTTTTAGAATTTCCACCCCAGCCTCTTGATCTGAGAATGCACTTTGCTTGTAGGTTTAATGGCTTTCCCATCATAGCACCTTTTGAAACATGCAAGACAGCCAGGATTAGCCAAGAAGGACTTAGCATTTTCCTCACCACAAATGTGTTTGCCTTTCTACCTCAGCAACAAAGCTGCCCCTTCCTTCCTCAGCTAACCTGAAGAACCTAAAACTTTTAATTAGGTCAGATGGACTGTACCTGTTTATTACAAAATATACTATACCTATTTCTTCAAAACCAGACATCATCTCATGAATCCCTAGATTTAGCTGCTTTTGTATCTTTTTTTTTTTTTTTTTTTTTGGTACCGGGGATCGAACTCATGACCTTTCACTTGCCAGGCAGGCGCTTAAGCCACTGAGCTAAATCCCCGGCCCCCTGCTTTTGTATCTTTTCCATAAGTTTTTTACACAACATAGATGTCTGCTTTGCACTTTCAGGAGGGGCCTCTCTTATGGAAGTCCACTTCCTCTTCCTTTTTCTCCATGTTGCACACTGTTGACTCATCACCAAGAGCTTCCGGCCAGCAGCATGCCCTGAAGGAACCCATCCAGCACAGGCGTTTTCTCCACCTGGCTCGCCACAGCCTCCTACACTTGAGAGCACCAGCCGGCACTGCAGCATGATGCCTGAGGGCCAGGTACCCATAGAAATCCCTCACAGAAATAAAAAAGATGGCACTGAACAGGACACTCATTTACAGAATGAGAGCTGGGACCAGAAGGCCCAGTGTTACCTTGTTCGTCAGCTTAGACTTCATGCTGAGCGACTCAGGCGTTCCATAGCTCCCCCACGGTCTGCAAATGGCCATGAAGTGTTGCAAGGATTAGCTTTGGACCGATGAGTTTGGGGTTTTTGCATGGTCCTCGTGAGTCTTCAGTACTGTCTGGTGCCCAGTTCACCCTGGCAGCACTCTCTCAAGACAGGTAGCAGCGGCAGGCCAATGGTGTGAGCCAGACACAGTCAGGGTGCAATGACTGCCTAGCCAGTAGTCAGGGTCTCATCTCGTTCTCATTCAGAGGCCATTCTCCCCGTTTGCTTCCTATACAAAGGAAGTTTAAGCTCCTATTCCAAGGATAAACATTGTTTGAAGGCTATGAGAATTTTACCTCCATGGAGCTGGGCTCGTTTCCTTGAAACCCTAGGGTCAAGGCCAGGTTGGAAATCTTTGGGCCAGGATTCATCATACTAAGTGACACAGTGTTGGCCCCACCAGTTGTCTGAGTGGACCTTACAGACATTATTAATATTATAGCCACGCTGTGTCTCATATAGTGTACTACAAGGGATTACGAAACACTGAGTGGGTGGGCAGCTTTAGGCACACAGGAGCCATGGTTAATGATGACTGGCTGTATTTGTGTATCATTTATCTGAAAAAGAATATACCCAGAACGTAAGAAGAATTCTTACAATTCGAGAGTAGTTGTCTGCAGATGATAGCAGAGCCTTGTTCCAAAAGCCTAGAGGCCTCCACTGCAATTCACCTATGGGGGCTGCCAGAGACTCCAAACAGCATCTCTACCTGCTACTGAAACTTCAAGTACCATTGGATCTGCGTGGTCATACGGCCCTAGGGACAGAGTGTCCTGCACAGTGGCCTGGACCTGTTGCCGAGCCTTTTCTTGTTCTGGGACCCACTCAAAACTAGCAGCTTTCTGAGTAACTCAGCAAATAGGCCAGAGCAAGACACGTAAGTGAGGAATGTGTTGCCTCTAAAATCCAAATCACCCCACTAAGCGTTGTGCCTCTTTTTTGGTTGTAGGAGAAGCCAGATGCAACAACTTATCTCTTGCCCTAAAAGGAATATCTCTACATGCTCTACTCCACTGTACTCCTAGAAACTTCACTGAGGTAGAAGGATCTTGAATTTCTGTTGGATTTATTTCCCATCCTCTGGCTCTCAAAAGCTGTACCAATAAATCCAGAGTGGTTACTACTTCCTGCTTACTAGGCCCAATCAGCATAACATCATCAAGGTAATGCACCAGACCAGTGTGATATCACATGGCAGAGAAAGGGACTCAAGACCCCTACAAACTAAACTGTGACACGGGGCTAGCGAGTTAATGTAACGCTGAGGCAAGACAGTGAAGGTATATTGCTGGACTCATTAGCTGAAAGCAAATTGTTTCTGATGGTCTTTATGGATAGGTATGGAGAAGAAGGCATTTGACAAATCAGTAGCTGCATACCAAGGACCAGGAGATGTGTTAATCTACTCAAGCAAGGAAACTACATCTGGTACTGCAGCTGCGATTGGAGTCACCACTTGATTCAGTTTATGGTAATCTACTGTCTTCAAGACCCATCTGTCTTTTGCATGGGCCAATGGGAGAATTAAAAGGAGATGTGGTGGGGACCACCACCCCTGCATCATTCAAGTCCTTAATAGTGGCCCTAATCTCTGCAATCCCCGCAGTGATGTGATACTGCTTCCGGTTTAATATTTTACCAGGCAAAGGCAACTGTAATGGCTTCCACTTGGCCTTCCCAATCATCACACCCCTCACACAACAGCTTAGAGAACCAAAGTGAGGATTCTGCTGATTACTAAGTACATCAATCCCAATTATGCATTCCAGAACAGGGGAAATGACTACAGGATGAATCTGAGGATCTACTGGACCCGCTGTGAGTCAGACCTTTGCTAAAACTCCATTGATTACCTCCACAGGCCCCTGCACTTACGACAGGGCCACAATGATGTTTTGATGCCCTGGAATCAGTGTTAGTTCACAATCGATGTCCAGTAGTCCCTGAAACGTCTGATCATTGCCCTTACCCCAGTGTACAGTTACTCAGGTCCCTTTGGGGAAGGACGGGAGAAAGACTGACCATATACATTTTTGATACAGCAAGCTCTTTCCCCAAGGGGACCTGGCCTCCCCTTCATTTGAGGGGTTTTGGGTCTGTAAACTGGCTCAAATCCGGGAACTGTTTGAGAGTCAGGATTCCCTGTTACCCTGACAGGAAGAAGGTGTCTGTTCATCTGCCCTTAAATTTTTTTGATTATATAAATCTAGTAAACATTTTGTAGGCTTCCCATCTATTTCACTTTTGGGAACACCATGGCTAATTGGCCAGTGCCATCCATCTGCACGTGTCAGATTATTCTGGTCACTGTCCCACTGCTGCTGTCCATTACACTAAGTTCAGGGACTCTGCTTTTGGTGATTAACTGCTGCCACTTGATCTCTGCCACTCTGGGACCCAATCAAGCCCACTGCCCTTAAATGTCCTAATTGAGTAACCGCAGTTCCCACAGTAAGGTCTGGCATACAAAGAAGAGCAATGACAGGGCCCTTCAGGGGTGCTGGTGCCCCCTCACAATCTGTTTCTCAAGGTGCTGGTGAAGGGTATGTTTTCTGGATCATCCCAATGTGGAGGATTAGGTTTAACTTGACAGATCCACTCCAGCACTCCCATTTCCCTGAGCCTATGAACCCCCTCATCAATAGTAAACCATGGACTATCAGGCATCTCTAACTCATTCACAGTGGGCCATCTTTTGAGCCATAGTTCTTCCAGTCAGCCAGATAAATTGTTAACACTTTTCTTTACTCTGTGAGTATGACATTAAATTCAGAATCTCTGCTTAATGGGCCCACATCAACAAACTCAGCTTGAGCCATGTGTTCATTTTTGTCACCATTATCCCATACTCACAAAATCCATTCCCAAGCTTGTTCATTAGGCCTCTGCTTATAAGAGTTGGGGAACTCAAGAAGTTCTTTGGGAGAATAGCAGACCTCCTTATGGGTCACACTATATACCTCATCTTAGGAGCCTTCTGAGATTTGAGCCTGGTTATGGGCCTGGCAGCAAAAATGGATGGTCAGGATGGGTCCTGAGGAGTATGAGAGTTGTCCTGAATGGTCAACACAGGATTAGTTTCCCCAGGGTTATTGGGAGATGCCAGCACCACAGAAGGTGGAGGTGGGAATGTGTCTGCACAGTGGGTGGGGAAATCTCTTCCTCTGGGAAGATAATCTCATCAGCATCTAGAAACTCAGCATCCTCAGCTTCCTCAAGGTCCCCCCCCCCCACATCTCCATCCCAGTTTATGGGATCCCATTCCTTTTCGATCAGCCTCACCTTTGCTTCAGGTAGCCTCCCAGGCTGAGCGTTAAACTTACGTTGCAGCCAATAGAGTCAGGAGGGACTATGTCTGTGTCTCTGCAATCTCAGCCTTGTAGTTAAAAGAGAGGAGATATTCTTTGAGAAGTCTCTTAGAAACTTAAATTTCTTATCTTTGTCTGGAGCTGGGAATTTGAATCTTTGAGCTTCTTATTTTTCTTTATCAGTTTGTTCTCACCACCAGAAGACTGTAGACTTCCTATAGATGTTTTGAGCTCATTATTTTCTTTCAGTAATTTGTCCAGGGATGCTAAGATCAACCATCCAGTATCATTATATTTCCTACTCTTTCAAAGAAATTTAAAATTGTCACATACAGAGTCACTAAATTCCTGACATCTCACAACTGGTGAATTAGGATAATCAAATGGATCTACATGGCATATTGGGTTCAATAGTTCATGTTAAGGATTATCAGTGTACCCCACAGAAGTAGAAGGAGAGACCATGGTGTCTTTGGGTCTCATCAAATTGCAGAGCCAACTCCAGGAACCCCTGAAGCCACTGAAGGATGTCATTATTGTAAATCTGTTTCTCTAGAGCTACTTCAGATGCCAAAATCTGTATCAGCCAAGATTTACTACAGAGAGATATAACAAAGATATACAAATGTATAAGAAATTACAAGATTGGTATATAGTGGTCAGCCACAAAGTCAGATGAGGGAGAATGCAGAGTGTCTGCATGCTGGAGTCTGAAGGGTCCAGCCCAAGGCCTGCAGCTCACTGCAGTGTCCAATGCAAGTCCATATCAGGAGGCCAATGGGTCCGCAATGGAACACTGAAGAATCTATGATAGAAGGCTGAAGAGTCTATAAGGGAAAGCTGAAGAGTCTTTGATGAAGGCTGAAGAGGTCCAGGCAGAAGCTGAACAGTCTGTGCCAGAAGCCAGCAGATGATGACCAAGCTAAAGGTGAATTCTGGAGCTCCTCAAAAGAACCAGCAATCAGTCCCTCCTCATTTGCCTTTCATTGTATGCAGGTTGCTCCCCTAGGGTGGGTGTAGCACTCACAGCATCTGCCTGCCCTCCCTTTGCACACGATGATGATGTTACAAACTAAGGACCCTGGCCCCCTGCTGAATCACATAGTTAAACTTCTGACCTTCTCAAAGTGACACAGTGGAGACCAGGAAGAGAAAAGTTACACAGCACCTCCAAGAATCGGCCATGCTGGGACTGGGAGGAGCTGACCAACAAGCCAACTAGCCAGGCTTTCTGGGAAACCGCTCAGAACATGAGGGGCCCAGGAAGAGGAAAGTCAGATAGCACCTCCCGTGAGCCTACTGGAGTGAGGGCTGAGAATCACCAACCCTCTCTCTTCCTCCATAAGCAACTGGCTGGTTCAAGGACAAGCTGGCTTGATAGCAACTGAGGTACAAAAATCAACTGAATGTTTATACTGTTTGTTTGATTTTTTTCAGGCCTGGGGTCAGCGGTCTGAGCATCTGTTGGGAGGATAACAGTATGCAATGTGGCAATTACGGAGGATTTCCCTCTACCTTGTTTTTAAAATCCAAAATTGTTCTCACTGTTTTGTTTTGTTCCCATTGTTTTGCATTATTCAATGTTCTATTTTGATTGGTTTTATTCTGCTATGTTTTGATTTGATTTTGCTATGTCTGATGGAATGGTCAGCTATAGTAAAGATAACAAGATATACTATGGTAGCCATTTTTGTTTTCTTAGTATCCTACCTTGAAGTTCTGTACCACTTTCCCTGCTTTGTTTTAATTTGATTAATTCTGGTTTTTTTGTTGGGTTTTATTATCTTTAAAATAAAATTAAATAAAGAAATAAATAGTGACACAACGAACAATATCCTAGGATGGTAAGGCTGTCCTTTACACCCCAGGATGTAAAGCTGCTGAATCCCTTAGGTAAGTTTCTAGACTTTTCAAGTTGACACAATGTATCAACCATAACACTAACTGTAAAAAAAAATAGATGCAAGATTTGAACAGACACTTTACCAAAGATAATATATGAATGGAAATGCAAATATTCAAAATCATTATGGAATGCAAATGAGAACCATAGTACTATAAGATAGCAGTGCCCAGTGAGTGAAATGACTGCACTGATGATGTTGGGTACTGTCAAGACTATGAGACCACGGGGACACACACACACCTGGCTGGTGAGAATGTAACTAGTGCAGCCACTCTGGAAAATAGTTTTTCAGTTTCTTGCAGAGTTGCACTATCCCTCCCCTATAACTCAGAAACCCCTCCAGGTAATTACCAAGAGAAATGAGCAGAAAAACCACACAGTGACTTGTGCATCAGTGTTCATAGCAGAGTTACTCAAATGCTCTTCAGTTGGCAAATGCATAAAAGGTTTATATCCATACAACATGAAGAAACAAACTGTTGGTAAATATGACACATGGTATATGAGGAGTTTCCAAAGCATTTTGTTAAGTGACAGCAACCAGACACAAATGCCTCAGTACTGCCTGATCCTAATTCATAAAATCTAACAAAGATCAAAACTGAAAAGACTGAAATTGGATCAGTGGTTTCCAGAATTCAGGAGTTGGTATCTCCCCCACACTTTTTATCTATTTGCCAAGTATCAAAAATTATACAGGTAAATATACTCTCGAGTGAGATAACTTAAACATGAAACAAGAATATCTTGAGATCATGAAGCTAAATCCAAAACAGAACCAAACCAAACCAAAAAGTGATAGATCTATAAATGCTTACAGATTTACAGGAAACAAACCAACAGTCACAAATATAAGGTGGAAAGCAGATGGCGAGTGCTAATTAATGAAGACACCAGGAAGCTATGAAACAGCCTGACAAGCCACTACCTTTTGGATTGAAAATATTTCTCAAAGGCCTGTAGGTTAAAATCTTGTTCCCTGGTCTGGTGCACCATCGGGAGGTGAGAGAATCTTTTTTTTTTTTTTTTTTTGTACCGGGGATCGAACTCAGGACCTCACGCTTGCCAGGCAGGCACTTAAGCCACTGAGCTAAATCCCTGGCCGGTGAGAGAATCTTTAAGAGATGGAGCCTCATTACCGGAAGTTAGGTCACTGGAGGCGGTCCTTGAAGGAAGTACTGGGACTCCACTCCTTCCTCTCTCTTTCAGTCTGTCTCTCTTTCAGTCTCTCTGTCTCTGTCTCTGTCTGTCTTGCTTGCTCACTCTCTGTCTCTTTCTTTCTCTCTCTCTCTGCTTCCCAGCAGCCATGAGGTAAGCAGTTGTGCCCAACAAAACACTCCTTGCCACAGGACATTTCCAAAGACAATGGCACCAGTGACAATGGACTGAAACCTCGAAACCATGAGCTGAAGTAAATCTTTTTCTCCTTTCGTGCTGGTTATCCCAGGCATTTTCACAGTAATGGAAAACTGACTAACCCATTCACGTTGTACAAAGATTCAAGTATTGGTTGATCCAGTATCTCTTATGGGGTGGAAATTGGGCTTAAAGTGAAAAAATTGTTCAAAGTCTATTTGAGATGTAATTAGATCTTTGGATGTAGGGTCATCAGATAATATAGGCAACCCAGTTAAATTTGAATTCAGGTAATCAGTGTTTTTAATATAAGTAGGTTCCAAACCTTTCATTAAGAACACTTATGTTTCAAAGTTAATAGTTACATGTAAGATAGCTAAAATGACTACACTACTAATTGTATTAGTTCTTGGAAAAGAACAGCTAACACTCATATAATTAGGTCAATTTTGCATGTCTATATCTGGTAACCTAAGCAACTGTTATGGTAACCAGATTGTTACCATATTGAAGGCAATAATATGCAATGTTACAACCATTGTTAAATTCCTATCATCTTGTTTTGAAGACCTATACTGTTATTGTTTTGGGTTTGTTGTTGTTGCTTGTTGGTCTCTTTTGCTTTTTGCTTTTCTTTTCTGTGCCTTTTCTCCTTTTAAATAAATAAAAATAGAAAATAAAAGTTGTCACTTGGGTCAGAGATGTAACTCAGTGAGCAAATGCTTGCTTAGCATGGTTAAGGTTCAATCACCAGCACAGCAAAAACAGAAAACAAAAATTACTTGTTGTGTATCTGAAACTGAAATTAATCTGGGCATCCTATATTTCTATATTTTTATTTGCTGTATCTCTCAACATTGATTCAGATGTTCTCTCTGACTCTGGCAGAAGATGGGCATTGTTGTTTAGAGAATAAAACAATGTCAGACACAGTTGCATGTGGAAAGGCTATGTGAGAAACAGGAGGAGAGTTTATTCTCTGCACAGAATGATCATTTCAAAACAAGAGACATTTCAAAACAAGAGATCATTTCAAAGCAAGTTATCCAATGAAGTGACCCTGTTAGGGCACCGACAACAGGACCATACCGAGGACTCCTGACGTGTTGTGCCCACAGAACTGTCCACCAGCCTTGCAGACTTCCATGCTTAGGTAGGAACAGGTGCCAAGAAGCATCTGAAAAGATATGCAGATGAAATAGAAGGCAATGGGGGGGGGGAAGCAAAAGACTTTTATATCTTCATACAAATGAGAAGATAACTGAGCACAGGAAGAAAGGACTGTATGTGATAGAAACAGAACTGAGAATACAACAGAGCTCCTCAAAACTAAAACTACCATTTAAAAAATTTAAAAATAGGGTGCTTGGTTTCAAGACAAACTTGAAGAAATTTCTCAAGTTTACAGCAAAGGCAAAGAGAGAAAATGGCGGTAAATGATGAGAAAATGAATGGTGTGATATAAAGGTCAGTCTCCCATGGCCGAGATGTGGGTGTGAGGCGCAGTGAGAAAAACAGATGGGAGGGACTGTTGAATGGGGTGAACGTACACCCAGATAGAAGTCTGGTTTCTGTGGGGGAAGGCAGGAACGCACACAGGGAACCACTGGCCATCTCAGCACTATGATTAAAGCAGATGGGCTGGGAATGTAGCCCAGGAGTAGAACGCTTGCCTACCATGCAGGAGGCCCTGGGTTCGATCCCCAGCACAATCAAGAAAGGAAAGTAGCTGTTAGGAAAGTGAGTCTGGCAGGGTGTGGTGGGGGGCTGGGGAGAAGGACTTAGCTCACTGCGACAGTGTTTGCCGAATGAGGACAGCTGAGCTGTGGATACAACCAGGAGGTAGGGAGCATGAAAGCACGAAGGTGTGGGCTGAGGGGCAGCTGTAAAGATAGTCAGACTGGGAGAAGCTGAGAGGAAATCGGAAAACCAAATGCAGCTTTTTGGTGAACACAGGAAGTAAGATTCGGAGCTCTGCTGGCCTGGCAGAGGGCAGAGTTACGGCACTGCTGGAAACAGACCAGGAGGCAGGGACCTGCTGACAGTGAAGACAATCAGCTCAGTCATGGCCGTGTGGAGTTCACTGACGGGGGAAAAAAGAAGTCTAGCAGCGAACAAGGCACTCTTCACACATGTGAAATTGACTGGTAAAGTAGTCTCAGAGGAGCGCTGATTATCTCGAAGAAAAGAGCAGTTTCAAGTTATTTTTTAATGGATAAAAAAATTAGCTCTGAGCAAATGCAATGTATTAATATAGATCCG
This sequence comes from Dolichotis patagonum, assembly GCA_004027295.1. Lineage (NCBI taxonomy): Eukaryota > Metazoa > Chordata > Mammalia > Rodentia > Caviidae > Dolichotis > Dolichotis patagonum. Next base: position 4,580 of record PVJX010040400.1, on the reverse strand, counting down.
AGCCCTACCAGAAAGATAAAAGACAACAATTAACATACAAAGCCTGGCTCAACGCGTGCAAGCTCAGGATGGAAAAGCTACACTGCAAATTTGTCTGAGCTCAGACTGCCAATAAATACATTCAGCTTCACGGGCTGTGGGGTTCAGATCATGTGGGACAGTCCCAAAGCCAGCACCCTTCCTGGAGAATAGACACCATAGCTCTCGCTGTTCTGAGGTCCCATTCAGATTGTTTTGTAGTCACAGAGAGAAGGGAGCATGGCTCAGTAACATGAGTGTGTGGGGGTTTACACATGGACCCCCAAAATGAGATTCATTCATCTGCATCATTTCAGATGACCTCCAGCTCAGCCCAGGGTGAAGGAGTCCAGAATTTCAGACATGAGACTTACCCCAAGTGCCTTCACCGGTGCAATCCTGCAATGGATTGAAGTCTGTTCCTTTTGCCTGCTTGTTGATGTTTGGTGTTTGGTTTTATCTGAATGTCTGGGTGCCCCACCTCCTTTGGGGAGGTGGTTGGATCATGAGGATAAGGCCATCATCAGTGGAGTCAGCGCCCTTATAAACTAGGTAGAAGGAGTTTGCTCAGACTGGTGCCATGAGCAGGCATAGCAAGAAGGGCCACTTAAGAAACAAGGCTGCCCACACCAGGTATCAAATCTTCAGGCACCTTGTTTTGGTCTTCAAGCCTCCTAAACCATGAGAGATAAATTTTTGTTGTTTGTAAGCCGCCCAGCGTGCGTTGATTATTTATCAAAGCAGCCTGACAGAACCAAGACAGTGTCAGTCCTGTGTTCATTTGGTACCATACCTTCACAGAAACAGAGTGACAACACTGTCTAGAAAGCAGCTCAGAGCATACATGGACCTTGACAGGGGCTCTATTTACCTGGGCTTCAGAGTGAGGAGAGAGGAACAGAAGGGTTCTGGTGATGTAGCACCTTGTTGCCAATCTGTATGCTAATTCAAGGATGCGCTGGGTGAGCATGACTTGTAGCCATCCCTGCATAAATAAATTGCTTCGCACTTTCTCCTTTAAAAACATCACGAAACTAAGATATTCCAAATACAAGAAGGCAAACAGGAGTGTGGGCAGCTACAAGACCTTTCCTAGGAACTGCATGAGCAGTGTGCACCTCAATTTACTGGTCCTCTTTGGAGAGCAGCGAGCGGGCAGGAAAGGTGCTTGCTACGAGAACGGCGATTGTTCTCAGAAAGCAGGAAATATTGCGGACCTACAAGATGATGGGTAAGACTAGGCAGGATGAACCAGCCGCAGTTATTACGGGTCACATGACAAACTTGAACAGAAGCAGCCGGATTCTCCCTGTGGTCAGAACCTTTCACAGCACCTGGACCCGCAGGGAGGCAGAAGCTCTTTGCAGGCCCTCGGGACCAGGTGGTATGGAGTCCCGGAGACCATGCTCAGTACCAGTCCACTGAGGATGGAGGAGCGATAATGGGGAGATGATTGCAATTCCTTCTTAAGGGCTGTGTGTGCATAATGGAAACTTCTGACGTACATTAAGTGGAATCTCTTTCTTGACTGTGAAATTGTTTTGCTTTTCTACCCCTTCTCCCCTAATTTTCTTTTTTATCAAAATTATTTCTACTTGACATATAATAACTGTACAAATGTGTGGGGTATAATGTGACACTGCAGTACATAAATTCAATGGGTAATGATCAGGTCAGGGAAACCTGGACATCCATCACCTTTACCATTTATCACTGCTTTATGTTGCTAACAGCCAAAATCCTTTCTGCTACCTATGATGAAACACATAATTCATTGTTGCCAACCATACTTATCTTACTTTATTAAAGAGCATTAGATATTTTTCTTCCTGCCTTGCTCTGGTATTTTAAATCTTCAGTGGTTAGCTAAGTGGCACTAGTATCTGTGAACCCCAAACCTTTCTCTGCTGAGTGCTGCTATCGGTTTTCGCAGTGAGCATGGTTAATTATTTTAAGAACCTCCCTCCTGCTTGGACTTTGAACTCCTCATATGATGCTTCTTGACGTTCTCCTCTGTGTCCACTCTACATGTGTGGAAAGAACAGACTGTCAGCTTGCCTGGGCTGAGGGACACCCAGAAAGTTGGTAACACACAGTGCTAGGCGTGTCGAGATGTTTCCAGAGATGACCAGCATGCAGGTTGGCAGTGAGTGGGGAGCGTGAGTTCTGAATGTGGGCAGGACCCTCTAACAGACTGGGAGCCCAGATGGGATGGAAAGAGGAAGGGTGAGTCACACACCACATCGTGGGTTCCTCTGAAATGGGTGCATCTTCTGCTGCTGCTGCAGCCTGCGGCCACTGGACTCCAGATTCTTCAGCCTTTGGATGCAGACTTGGATGAATAACTCTCCAGGGAAGTTCCAGACTTTCACCTTTGGGCTGGACTTGCATCATTATATATTCCTGTTCTGGGTTTCTAGCTTCTTGGACCCAGCAGATATTGGTTTCCTGGGCTTCCTAACCTTCAAGTGGCCATTACGGCACCTCAGTGTTTGCACACACCTCTAGGTATGCAAGCCAATCGACTCATTATTTGGGCATTCTATTGGTTCTGTTGTTCTGGAGAGCCCTAACTAATACTGTAACATTAGAATATTGTGTGTTGCACTTTAAAGTGCTGTAATCATCAGGGATCTTGCCTGACCCTAACTCTGAGAAGTGCCCAAGTGCTTGTGTTTCTAATAAACACCAGGGCATGCTCATTGGTCTCCATACTGAGTAGCAAGACTGTAGACAACAAATTTACAAGACAAAAATGTATTGTGCTCCACTGGAAGAAAGACAGCCTTTTTAATACATGGTGCTGGGAAAACTGGCCACCTACATGCAGAAGATTAAATGTAGACCCTTATCTCTGACTATGTACTAAACTAAAATCAAAATGGATCAAAGAACTAAATGTTAAACCAGAAACACTTAACCTGTTGGAAGACAAGATAGGAAAAATTCTAAAGTCATAACTACAGTCAAGGACACTCTGAACAAAACCCCAGTTGCAAGGGAATAGTTCCATCAACAAATGGAATCACATTAAATTAAAAAGTTTTTGCGCAGTAAAAGAAGCAAACAAAAGAGTGAAAAGACAACCTATGGAATGTGAAAAATTTGCCAGCTATTTCTCAGACAAACGATTCACATCTAGAATATACAAAGCACTCAAAAATATAGAGGCACCAAAATAAAAGAGCCAATCATAAAATGGGCAAATGAAATGAATAAAAGTTCACAGAAGTAAAAAGTGGCCAATAAACACATGAATAAATGTTCAATATCACTGGCTATTCAAGAAATACAAATTTTGGGGCTGGGGATATAGCTCAGCAGCATAAGGCCTGCCCGGCAAGGGTGAGGTCATGAGTTCAATTCCCAGTACCAAAGACAGAAAGAAAAAAAGTAGAGAGATCTTTAAAAAAGAACAACAATACAAATTTACACAACACTAGGATTCCACCTTATTCCCACTGGCCCTTCCCATCAGGCAGGGCTGTGCTGTCCGAGGCAGACAGTGTTCCAGGAAGCAAGCGCTGTGCCCACCCGAGGACCTGGGGCACCGCTCAGCTGCACAAAGTACCACCTGGCCAGCTTCTGTCCGCCAAAAAAGAAGTGAAAGCAATCATTTGCCTCCTTTGAAAAAAGTGGCCTTTTAAAGAAGGAAATTACTTTTATTTCACTCTTCGTATATGATTTGCATTTCAAATGATAAACATTTTAGTTTAGTTATATTTTACCTCTGTGGAGGGTGCAAATTTTTCAAGTAACATTGAGTAAACAAACACCCTCAAGGGCTTGGTGCATAGCAACTGCAGCATTGTAGCTTTTAAAAGGCCAACATAGGAGACTACGTTTTTATCTCCAGAAAGCAGTTTGCTTAAATGTCAATGGTATTTTAAAGCATTTATATATTTTGCTATATTCCTTGAAAATAAAATCAATGAGAAACACACAATCATTTTCATTTCTCACACTGTGCCTGCAGTCTTTCAGAAAGGGTTTAACATTGATTATAACAAAATAGGGCCACGTGGGATCACAGTGCATCAGCCAATGACAAGTGAGGAAAACAAAGTAAGTCATGCACAAGAAAAGCGAAAGTCGTTTCCGTAAACCTTGCTGAAGCCAAAAGCGCGCTTTAAGACAGTGGGGTGCACATGCGCCACAGGCCCACTTCCCCACACCAGGCTTCAGCAACTCCTGGGAACACCACACGGACCTGGACCCGGCAGTGTGGGTACCCCCAAGTCAGAGCCCCTGTGAAAGCTGGAAGTGGCCAGGAGTCTCAGACTATTCTACCTGAGGAAGACCAAAATTGCCAGGTACTATTTCTGGAAAGATAACTCAAGGGGTCTCAGAAGAAAGGAACCGGAAGTTTCAAGGTTCCTAAAGTTTGTTGGGATGTATTTATTATATAAGCAAGATGAGGTCTTTGCCCAGACTGGCCTTAAACTTCTGGGCTCAGGCAATCCTCCTGCCTCAGCCTCCTGAACAGCCTGAACTATAGGAACTCACCACTGCACCCAACTCATGGGACTGTTTTCATTCTAAATGACTTCATTTTTATAAAC
>PVJX010040399.1:0-15222 GCA_004027295.1 Dolichotis patagonum | reverse complement strand
CCTGAGCCCAAGGCCACATGCACATCCACACCTCCACCACGGGGCCCTGCGCCCCTTGTCCCAAGCTACCCAGGGCCTCCTAACTTCAGTTCAGAAGTGGTAGGTTCCAATTCAAGCCCACTCCTCCAGGATCTAAGTCCTCACTGATGCCCACCAACCAAGGGCCTTGCAAGGAAGCTCAGTACCTCCACTCTCAGTTTTCCCAGTGCGGAAAGGAGATGACAGCAGGCTCTTCTACCTCTGCTCTGAACATTGTAGGGCTCAGTGGCTGAGGGAGGACAGGGCCTCCCTCTGGGCTGCTCCCCAGTGCCCCTTATCTGTGGACAGATGCATTCTGGGTCAACCAGTGAGGCAGATGCTGAGGTCCGTCTGCCCTGTCAGACTGGCATCTCTCCGGGGACAATGCCCAACATGAAGGGGACCCTGGTGCATGCTAGTAGAAAGAAAGCCAGTTCCTCCAGAGCCAGGTGTGACGGTGCATACCTATAATTCCAGCACTGTAGGAGGCTGAGGCAGGAGGCTTGCAAGTTGAACTCAGCCTGGGTAATTTAGTGACTTAGAAAGCCCCTGTCTCAGGCCAGGTATTTAGCTCAGTGGCACAGCACCTGCCTGGCAAGTACAAGGTTGTGAGTTTGATTCCTGGTACCTCCCCCCAAAAAAGCCCCTGTCTCAAAATAAAAAATTTAAAAAGGGCTGAGGATGCAGCTCATGGTAAAAGTCTTTGGTTCAACACCTGTCCTGAAAGAAAGAAAGAAAGAAAGAAAGAAAGAAAGAAAGAAAGAAAGAAAAGAAAAGAGACCTAGTTCCTCCTTGGTTGATTCTTTAATACCCTTTTTTTCTCAGAGGTGCTGTCACCGTGTCCCAGGTCTGCGAGTGGAGACCCAGGGACACAGGGACCCACTCAAGCTGAGACAGGACAAAACAGCTCTCACTGTGTCTCTGTGGCGAGGTCCCAAGGTCAGAACCACTGCGTGGCTGGGAGTAGACACAACCACATGTGAGAAGTAAAACCAGAGAACCAGCTCTGCTCTTGCGGTTCTGAGGGGCCTGAGGTAAAGGTGAAGGAAAGAAAGACTTACCTCAGAGCTTCTGGAGGAAAACAATTTTTTTGCTTTTTTGTTTTTTCCCCTTAAAGGGCTCCTGCATCTGTGCGTCATGCACTGACTCATCCTTAAAGGCGAATGGAGGGCTAGGATGGGGGTGCCACACGCTAATTAGGGGGTGCTGCTAAAATAGAAAGCTGGGGACCAAACGCTCACAGGTGGGACTGGGGGCTGGGCTCCGTGGGGCCGATGCCCCACCGCAGGGCTGCGTCTGTCCTTCCCAGGCCGCTTTCTCACCCAATCTCGTCCACCCTGGGTTTTTCATTCAGGTGAAGCCAGAGCCCTCGGGGACCGACCAGGCCTGGACCCATAGCGCCCGGCCCCAAGGGCGGCCAATGACCTGGGCAGGAGTCCCGAGGCTCCTTCCTTTCCCGGGAGATGCTGGGGCGACACAGGTAAGCTCCCAGAGGCTGAGGCACCGGCACCCCCTGGAAGAAAGACTGAGATTCAGGGGAGCTGTGGACTCCTTGGTCCCCAATCTTCTGTTTCTCCCAAGGCCAAGTTCCTGAGAGGGGACAAAACCACGACACAACACAAACCACATGTGCCCTACATGCAGGTTGTACCGGTACATTGAAAGCTTGCACTGTAGATGCCGGTCCCTTTGAGCCAGGTGATCTGGGCACTCAGGAGGCCGAGGCAGCAGGCTCATCATGAGTTCAAGGCCAGCGTGGGTTACACAGTGGACTTGAGGCTGCCCGAACTCCACAGTGAGACCTGGTCTCACAGCCTCAAAATAAATGCCAGTCCCCTGGCCGGCTGCTGTCTCTCTGGTACAAGCCCGCTCTGTCATCTCTTCTCCCAAACACTGTCATTTCTTTAAGAACAGGAAGTGGCCAAAGTGGAGGCACATGCCTGTAGTCCCAGCGCTCTGGAAGGCTGAGGCAGGAGGATCGTAAGTCCGAACCCAGCCTAGGCAATTTAGCAGCTTCAGGAGATTCAGTTTCAAAAAAAAAATAAAAAATTTTTAAAAAACTGGGCTGAAATGTAGCTGGGTATGAAGACCCTCGGTCCAATCCCCATGAGTGTGGGAGGGCATGAAGCCACCAGATGTCCTGGTCCCATTCCTGAGTCAAGGTATAGCAGGGTCCAGTGAGCCAGGACCAGATTCCTCACTCTGCTGCTGGCCAGCCGACCTGGGGCAAAGTCCTCACCTTCCCTGTGCCCCTCTTTCCTGACCACACTTGTCACAGGTTGTGGCTCAGAGGCACTAGAGAGGACAGGGTCGAGTCCAGCTCTGACCAGCCTCCGTTTGCTCATCTATGAAATGGGCCCACTGCGAGCATGGCACTTCCAGGGGGACCTCGCTCAGGGTGAGCGGTGAGGCATGTTGGCTGCTGCTGTCACCCTTGCGCAGCGGCCACGCTAATCTTCTCGGTATTGTTCCAGTTTTAGTATACGTGCTGCCAAAGCGAGCACTGCTACTGTCAATTCTATCTTCACACACACAACTCCATGTCTAATTCCTCCGAGCAAAGCTGGAAACTTTGGGTGGCGGGATTCCTGTCCCGAGCCCGGAACCGGTGGGTGCTCAGGGTCAGGGTGACCTACCAAGGACTGGGAGAGGGAGCAAAGTCCCCGGCGCTGCGTCACGCAGGGCAGCGTGGTCTGCACAGGAGACCAGCTCCTCTGAGCTTCTGAAGTCCTTTAGAAACAGTGGGTGCTTTCACCCGCCACAGCCCACCAGCAGGAAGAGACCCGTTTCACTGGCCAGGGGCCAGGGCATGTGGGGTGACAGCCACTCGGTCCTCGTCCCCTCCCTTCCAAGTGGCCAGGAGCCCGGCCTTGGCCCCTCGGAGCCTCCACTCTGCCCTCCCCACAGAGGCGCTTGCTGGACCTCAGAGCTCAGCGGGGGCCACCCAGAGGTCAGGCCTGGCTGTGGTCAGCAACCTTGTCCCTTTCTGGTGGCCCCATCCTGAGGCATCCAAGCCCCTCCCTCCCGTCACCTCATTAGCATAAACTCAGGCTGAATCGTCAGGGGTTGGGGAGCTCTGTGCCTGGACCCAGGAGGGAGCCCCAATGCACAGGGCACTTAGGATGGGCTCAGAGGGGACAGCGGAGCATGACAGGAAGGCACATGCTTGGCTGTCTTGGGGTGCTGTGCTGCACTCTGGGGGAGCCTCCCACCAGTGCCTGGCAGATGGTCCCCTCGAACCTGGGTGGCCTCTGAGCTGCGGGGTGTGTGGCTGGCCAGGCCTGGCCTCCTGTTTCACAGGAAGGAGAGTGACAGTCCTTGATGCTCCATTGGCCCTGTGGCAGGGCCAGGTGGGACTTAAGTCCCCAGTACCTCTACACCAGCATCCCGGACTCAAGACCTCAGTCCCCGGCTGACCAAGTGCCCCGTTCAGCCCCAGGAGGAGAGGGCCCTGCCAGGCACAGTGCCTCAGTGACGGTGGTGCTGCCGAGGAGTCACAGCACCGTTTGGGCCCCGGTTCTCCAGTCTATAAAGCAGGGGCCATCACACCCACCTCCCAGGGATGGAGTGACACCAAGGACACCTTCCCCAGGAGGGGAAGGAGGGGGGTAGGCACAGGGCACCCACAGCCGTAACCCAGGGTCAGACTTATACACAGACTGTGGGTTCACGTCCCTCCCTGCACCTTCTCTGGTTTCTCTGGGCTCCAACCAGTGCAGACGCCTCTGTCAGGTTCCCTGCTCAGATAACTTATTTAAAAATCCAGCATGGCATTGTAGGCCCTTGGATCCAATGCCAACATCATTTCTGTCCTGTTTCTCTCCCTCCACCAGTGGCACATCACAGGTCCCCAGAGGTACCTGCTATAGCCAACCTTGGGACCTTGGCTTCTGCTGTTTCCTCAACTAGAATCTCTCTTCCATCACTGGAAACCAATTCATCTTTGGTCACCTGTCCAAAGTCCCCCAGGCCCACAGAGGAAGTGCCTAAACCTATGTGCTGGTGTCTTCTACCTTAGTCTGCATGCTTAGCCCCATTAAAGAACCTCATGCCCTGGGTGTCAGTTTTCCGACCTGTAAAATGGGAGTTCCAGACCCACACGCTGGCCCTGGCTAAGGGTCCTTGAGGGCTGATGCTTTGCGGGCATGAGCAAAGCTTGAACACACTGTTACGATTTTACTGTGCTCCAATCTTGGTGTGACAGCCCCCTCTCAGACCCCTCCCCGGCTGTGTGTGGTCCTCTGATGGGTGACCTTTGAGCGCAGGACCTGGAATGAAGATTCCGTGCCTGGTTCTCTGCAGGTTTCCTCACTACTCCACGAACCTGAGCCCTGGGGGGCTTGCACCCACTGGTGCGAATCCATGCTTGTTCTGCGGCTTTGAGGGTCCTCTCTCACAGCTCACCTTGGTCTTTCATATGGGAAGACTAAAAACCCTGTTTTTACCCTAGAATTGGCACTCAGGATTCTTCCCAGCTCACTGTGGGGCTCTGTGGGCCTTGGCTCCTCAATGCTGGTGAGAACCCCTGGGAAGACAGTGTCTATTGCCCATCTCAGCCGGGCATTCTACAGAGAGCAGGTGAAATAAAGCCCGAATCTATTCGAGGTGCACCCAGTACTGGGGCACCAAGGGTGAGCCCAGGGGGCAAGGCTGAGGCAGGTGTGCGTGCGTGTGCATGTGTGTGTAGCCCAAGGCACAGCTGACAGCTAGGGATAGGGACTCCGGGAGTTGTACAGCGCCTGGGCCACTCCGGTCTCCCCAGGGAGGGAGAGACGCTGCCTTGCTGGCTCCTGAACTCACACCATGTGGCACCAACCCCTGGGTCTCTGTGTTGTGTTACCCATAGTGCAGCTGGCTGTTCCTACCCAGAATGCAGCTCTCAGCCTCCCTGGGTGCACTGGGGCCCTGGCTCCCTCCCTACCTCCGAAAGTGCCCGCTCTATCCAATGCCCACAGTCCAGGAGGTTCAGGATCCAGGGATCAGGAAACAACAGGCACCTTCATCAGCAGATGTGTGGCAGCACTGCTAAGTCAGGGCCACTGCATAACCCCCACGGAATCAGGAATTTCACATAGGAAGAAGAGGAAGTTTCTCCCAAAAAGCATTTAGAGTGAATCCTGGAGGACGAGGAGGACTTTTAAAAAGCAGGTGACAAAGGAAAGGGCATTCCAGAGGGAAGTCACAGCCCTGGCTGAGGCAGGGAGGTCCAGCGGGCAGGGGCCCAGGCCTCCCTCCCGGGTTGGGTACAACCTGAAACCTTGGTTGCTCAGGCAGGAAGTTGTAACAGGAAACACAGGGTGAGCAGAGAGGATCACCGATCACTGATCACTGCTGCAGCCCACATAATGAACAACCGGCTCGACAAGCAGTCGAGTCTCCATTGAGAGGGACTCACCGCCTTCCTCCAGCCAGCATCTGCGGGTCCATGTGGGTCAGGGGTGACTGCAGTGTCCTCTCTGTGGATTTAATCACCGTATGTGGCCGATGATGAAATTACCCTGCATTTTTACCAAAATGCCCAGTGACATCTACAGGGATTACACAGGAATCCTTTCTGCTTGTACGCACTCTCTCTGTCACCAGGGCAGACCCCTTTCCAGGCTGGGGTCCTGCAAAGGTGCCAAGTAGGGGCTGTAGCTCGGTGGCCTGGAATGCAAGACACCCTGCCTTTCCTCCCCAGGGCAGCGACAAACACAAAACAAAACCCAACTACAGGAAGCACGGGCTGACCCCAGGAAGGGGGGGGCGTGAGCCCCCTCAGGCTCTATCCTGCATGTCCGGGAAACACTAGATGGATCATAACCACCCGGAACGTGCGGTCCTGTGCACCCAGAGACAAAGCTGCCGAACGCTGTCTGAAGTGTAGGCACCAGGAAGGGTTAGGCAGCCCTTTATATTTGGAGGACTCCCTTGTAAGTCATTTGTGACAAACGTCCCAGTGGAGGTAGAACATCGCTGTGGGCTTGGGGGGAGGGTCCGGGCTTGGGGTACGGGGGTTCCACCGATTTCTGTGCCAGTGGGAGAGACGGTGCTGAGCGGGGCGTATCCGGGCGCACGTGTCTAGCCATCGTTTCGCGCCCAGGAGGAACGCGAAGGTATCTTTCATGCCGTCAGACATTTACTTTGAAGTAGCACAGAACCGTTTCTCCTAACGCCTTCGGCCCACACCTCTCACCGGGGATCCGACGCGGGCTCAGCCCCTAGAGGGCGGGGTGTGCGTCCCAGCCTGGGAGTTTGGAAATGTGACTCCCGCAAGCTGTAGCAATAATACTTATGTCACACTGATTGGGCATGTTTACGATTTTTAACAACTGTCTTTAAAAGTCCGGTGACATCTGTTGAGAGTTTAATTGTGTAAAAAAAAAAAAAAAGACATTCAGGGAGCGGCCGAGAGATCAGCTTCCATACTGTTTAAGCAGCAGGGTGGCCGTCAGGGGGCGAGGGACTCTCGACACAAGGCTAAATTTGTCTCCCAAGTTGCAGCGCTCGGTGCTGACCCAAGCGGGGACGGAAGATTAAAACGAAACGGAAGAGGAGCGAAGGAAGAAAAGTCGCAGAGCGAGCCGCGAGAGAAGACCCGGGGGAAAAAGGCATGGTGTGTCCAGCAGGGGAAGGAGAGCCCCGTTCTAGTGCGCGGATCGGCCGCGGACGCAGAGGAGGACGTCGTGGGCGCAAGCTGCCCGAGCAGGTCCGGATTTCGCGCCCCTCTGGGTTGACACTTTTGTTCTCCGCTCGGGGCGCCCGGCAGCGGAGGAGCGGCAATGCGCACGCGCGGGTGGGGCGGGAGGTGGGCGGGGCGAGCGGTGGGTCACGGCCCCGCCCCCACCGCCCCGGCCCGCTCCATCCGGGCACTGCCGAATTAGCATCGTGCCGAGGCACAACTTTGCCGAGGCCCAGCGAGATCCAGGCGCGCGCGCCGGAGGAAATATAGTCCCTGCCGGCGGCGAGGCGCGCGCGGGGTGCGCGGGGCTGCGGGCGCCGGGGGGCCATGCGCCAGGCCGCGCCCGCAGCCCGGGAACCCGGCGCGAGTCGCCGGGCGGCCTGAGGAGTTGGGGTGGCCCGGGCTCAGCGCCCGGCCGCCTTTCTTACCCCTCGCTAGCCCCTCTGCACGGGGCCGTGAAGTGGGGGGCTCGGGTCCCCCGCCGCCGCAGGAGTCCCGATCTGCTCCCGCCGTGCCCCGGCCCTCGCCGAGCAGCACAACTTCCCGGGAGCCGGGGCCAAAGTGCGCGCAAAGTGCTGCCAAGTTCCCGGGATGGAGCTGCAGAGCCGGCCCGAGGCGCGCGCCGCCGAACTCTCCCGTCACCAGGTAGGCGGCCGCGCGGGGGTCCGGGGCGGGGCGGGGACTGGGGAGGGGCGCTCCCGAGCCGCGAACCCCGCGTCTTCCCTCCCGGGATCGCGGGGTCTCCGGGGCCCCACATCTAGCGTCCCCCCAGGGTTGGGGAAGTATGCTCGGCACTCACTCGTTGTCCCCTGCGCTCCAGCCTGCGATCCCGCACGGTGGGTTCAGGGACACGAGGGGCCCGAACCCCGCTTTTCCCGGGTCTGCGCTGCGCGCCTTGGGTGCACGAGTGGACCCCACGGGAGTCTCCCCGGGAGGACAGCATGGAGACCCCCTCAGGTTCCCCGGTCCCCACGCCCGCACACCTCGCGCTGCTGCAAAGTAGTTTTGGTCGGGCGGGTGGAGGCGGCGTGGCGCCCGGGGCCCGAGCGGTGTTGCGGCGCGCGCGGGTGTGTGTGTGTGTGTGTTGGGAGATTAGGACGCGACTTGAATATTTATGAGCTTTGCTCGACACGGACTCGCCGTGTTTACTTGGCTCTTTGTTCCTCCCCCCTCCCCTGCACACTCTCACACTCACACTCACTCGTGCACAAGCACTCCGGCCTGCGCGCTTGCCCGGCTCGGGGCGCGCCGCCGGGTGGCCTGCGCCCCCGCCCCGCCCCGCGAGGCGCCCCGATGAGGCGGCAGCCACAGGTAAGCCGCACTGCCCGGCCGCCGTGCGCGCGTGCGGGACGCGGCCGAGAAACTTGGGGCGCACCGGACCCCCTTCCTCCCTGCACCCCGGCTTCAGCCCGCTCCTCCGTGTCTCCGCAGAACGGCGACCTCAAGAAGCAGCTCCACGAAAGGCAGCCGCGGATCGCAGCGCTCAGCGACAAACAAGTAAGCGAGCGGCCTGTGTTCCCCCCACACCCCCAGGCTAGGACGCGGGAGGGGTCGCCGGGCACTTTGGCAGAACCCTAAAAAGTGCCGGCGTGGGCGCTCCTCGCGCAGACTCCCCCGGGGGTCTGGCTCCGGTCCTCAAAGTTACAGTCCTGTGTCCCCTTTCTGCAAAGAAAGAGCCGGGCGCGGCGGGGGCGGAGGTGGGTGGGTGGGGGAGTACGGGGCCCCGGCAGTGGCCGAGAGGGACGGACTGCACCTCCAAGGCGCGGCGCCGGCCTCCATCTTGAGTTGGTGACCGTGGTTTTAGGGACGCGGAGATCCCCGGGCACCCGTCGCCCGCGCCACGCCGGGCAGGAGTGGGGCGGTGGGGGCGGCAGTTCGGGCCTGGACGCCACCGCGCTCCTGGGAGGCAGTCTCTGGGCCCCACGCAAACCCCCTTTTCTAAAAGCCTTTCCTCTGAGCCCCCCCTCCCCACCACTTCCCCGGCTTCACTTTTTATTCTTGGAATCTGACGCCAGCTCCCGTGGAACAAAAGAAAGGCGCCCCGGGACCCCCCTCTGGGTTCTGCCCCAACTTTGGTCTCTGGGCCTTAGGGTTAGCAGGAGACCCATAAGAAGCTCCCGCCATCGGGAGGTGGGGGGCACGGCCGCCGACCCCCACGCGCCCCCTCCGAGGAGGAAAAGTTGTCCATTGTGACTTAGTTGCGCTGAGCTCAGCGCTCCGTGTTTCAGCACCGCGAACAGATGCCGCGGCAGAGCCGGGCCGGCGCGCGCCCCCGCCCCGCCCCGAGCCCCGCCCCCGCGCGCCCCGCCTCGCCCCGAGCCCCGCCCCCGAGCGCCCCCGCCCTCCGTGCCGCCCCCGCCCCTCCCCCGCCGCCCGAGCGGAGAACTTTGAGCAGCGCAGCCAATGGCGAGCCCGGCGCCACGAGGTGGCGGGGGCGCCCCTCTCCAGGCCCCTGCGGCACCCCCCCCCTGTCAGCCACCGGGCCATCGATCGCGCTTCCTTCGGAATGCCACCGCCGCCGGCACCAAACTTGGACAGCTCCGTCGCCCCCCAGGGCTCCCCTCCCCCATCCTCCACCCCTTGGGCGGCTGGGTTTTCGGGGGCGCCCTGTGAGGCTTGGAGGACGTTGACGGGGTCCCCGCGATCCCGGAGAGGGACAACTCGGAGGCCTGGGGCTCCGATCGAATCTTAAAGTTGAAAAGTGGTGGGAGGGAGCGTGTGGGAGAGGAGGGGGGCCGGAAAGAAAGATGGCAGTTCCGGGGGCCCGGGCCAGGTCCGGGGGCGCCTGGCCGGACGCTGGGCCGGAACGAATGCCTCCACCCCTCCCCGGTGTCTTGGCCCCCCAGCCCAGGCTGCGCGCCCCCGTCCGGGCGTGGAAGCTTCCATTCCCGCCGGAGGGGCGCCCGAGGAGTTCGGGGGAGGAGGGGCCCCGGGCTCCGCATTACCATTTTGATTGCTTCGATGCCATTTTTGGAGGGGGAGGGGATAGAAGACCCTTCTCCACGGAGCACAAAGATGTTTAATCACTGTGCAGAATCAAATCAGATACTTTCTTTGAAAAAAAAAAAAAACATCATCACCAAATCTGGTACAGTCAGATCGCTGAGGTTTTACGAAGCCGGTTTTTCACTGGGTGAAATGGCAAGTTGCTGACTCTTAAGCTCAGAGTAGAGGAGGGACACGGGAGAGACACAGAGGGACGCCAGTAACCGGGCAGCTCTCCCTGCAACAATGTGTTTCGGTGTTTGTCTTAACGTGCACTAGTTTCACTGTTCAGAGGGACTGTTTTGAGCTCAGGTTTGATCTTTGCTTCTGTATGGTAACAACTGTTTCAAGGCTGTTTAAATTTTTATGATGATGGTAAATGAGTAGCTATTTATTATCCGACATGCAGGAATTTAGATAAGGCTGAAGCGAGCGTTTGAAAACCCCGTTTGAAGGCAGAAGGGAAGGATCTCTGCTCCCGGAGGCTGCCTTAACCTTTAACTTGGAACTCGGAAGGCTGCTGCAAAGGAGCCTGCCTCCATCTTGCGTGTGTGTGTGTGTGTGTGTGTGTGTGTGTGTGTGTGTGTGTGTGTGTGAGAGAGAGAGAGAGAGAGAGAGAGAGTTTAACAGAAAAGAAACAAAACTTTTGTCTTCTGGCCTGTTAAAAAATATTTCTCCTTTAAATGCCTAAAAATAGCACCTGGTATGCAGCCAGGGTTTGGCCTGGCCGTCGGAACTTGTTTGTCACTGGAAGTGTGTTGCCTTTCCGGTTCCCTTTGTGGCGTTTTATATAACAAGGGCTCATAAAAGCAGGCAGGGAGGGGGCTGAGGAGGCCGGGTTCAGCATGCTAATCAAGCCGCCTGGCTCTTCCCTGCGCGCGGCATCTCGGAGATCACTCAGGCGCTGGCTGGGGTGGGCTTAGCATTTACCCCTCCATCTCCTCCTGGGAGACTTGGTGCTGGTTGGCTTGGCTGGAGAAAGTCAGTAGGCATGGAGGTGACTCTGGGCAGACCTGGACCGTGAGGAGGCTGTGTGGGGACACCCTAAGACTTGCCCAGGAGGAGCCAGACTGGAGAGAGAGGGACTGAAAAAGCTCGCGTGTCAGAGTCTCTGTTTTAAATTTAACAGACTATTAGAAGATTATAATGCTCTTACAGGGTTACTTGGGGAAAAGTCTTACCGTCTCCGTCTCCAGGATTTGTGTGTGTGTGTGTGTGTGTGTGTGTGTGCACGAGCGTGCTGCCCCCAATTTATATCACATGTGAAGAGTAAGTTTCAGTTAAACAGTGCACATGCGGGTGGTGAACGGGACAGGTAGGAAAATGAATGGGTGACCCCGTTACCCGTGTTGGTTAGAAATACGGCAGTGGCGGTCCTATCTTTTGGGGCTCAGCCATCCATTTCTCATGAGTGCCCTTGGCACTGGAATTTTCTGTTGCCTTTAGAAACCCAGATGTAAGTGTTTAAAGGGCTTGGAGAAGTCGAGAGGGCTGGGCAGAAGTGGGTAGGTAAGTTCTGCGCCTAGCTTTTTTCCCATCGTGGGGTGGGGGGAACCCCTGGTTAAACACAGAACTACCCACCTGAGGACCTTGCTGTTTGAAAGGGAGGGCTCATATTTTTCTCTTGAAAAATATGGGATGGGGCATAGATCACAGCTGAGTTGTGGCCCCCTGGGGACCGGCCAGGCTGCACCCCTCTTTTTCAACAAGATATGATGTGTGAAGACTCCATTAGCTGCTCCAGTGGTTTTACACCATGGGTTTGCAGCACATGCAGAGAGGCAGTAACATTTTTATCTAAATTGTCAAGTGACAAGCACTTCTGTGTAAATAACAGACCCATCATAAATACCCTCCATACCCCAGCGCAGCTTCTAGGCAGCTCCAGGCTGACGCCTCGAGCAGACCGTGTTTGGACTCCTGTCCCTCTGCTGCAGACTCACCGGGGAGGCCTCAGGGGTGAACCCAGGGGTGCCCAGTCCGTCCCTTTGATGGACTCTGGATTCGAGAGGCCGTCCTCAGAGCAGCAATAAAAATCCGTCTTCCTGAAGGGTGTTATGTATGTGGCCCTTGGCCTGTCCCTGTGTGATTCATTGGGCTGTCAGACCCGGCGGGGCCCCGCCCCCACCCACAGGGTGGCCTCTCCTGAGCCCCTTTTCTGTCCTCTCATCCTCGAGTCCTGTCCTCCTGGAAGCAGCACTGTTACAGGTTCCAGAACGGAACGGCACGGACTCCCAAGGCCCCATGTTCGTCTCTGTGGGAGGGAGCGTGGGGTTGGACAGCGGGACCCTGAGCCCACCCTGCACCCTCTTGGTCCCTTTCCCTCTGCCTCCGTCCCCCACTGCCCTCGGAAGACAGCGGGCCCCTTGTGCGTCCGCTGAAGAGAGCACGGCCAAATCGCAGTCCGGGCACACTCCACACTGGGCACCTCGGCCTCCTCCTTCCGTCTTAGAAGTTTTCTCACCTCTGAAAGAAACTGGCTGTCACTTCCGGCCCTGCCCTGAGCTGAGCGACCCCCGCCCCCAGTTGCTGTTCTGAACTTGGACCTGAATGGACTCTGCGCTGTTGACACGCATCCTTCTGCACCCGAACTGCACCGGCATCAGTACTGACCATCCAGGGCTCCCGCAGTGGTCCGCTGTGTGTGGACGGAGCACTTTGTTTAACCCTTCACGTCCTGACGAACGGGATGTGCATGGTGTCTGTGTTTTGGCCCTTAGGAGCAGGCATGGTGTCTCTTTTGTGCTTTTGCTACTTTACCGGAGTGTTTTAGCGTCGGAGCCCTTAGCACACAGCCTCCTGGTGGCGCCACACTATTTGTCTTTTGCTGGGGCGTGGGGTCACCTCACCCTCTACCTCACCATGTGGGCCCTGGGGCAGTAGCTCCTCCACCACCCTGAGCATTGCCTTGTCTTCAGGAGTAATGGCTTTGTCTGTCTTGATCGGTCACACTGGTGGCAACTTTTTGTTACTTTATCCAGTGGTGGCAAACCTACCTGCGGTACCCAGGCTGCAGCAGGCCTGTGTCATGGAAAGCGCTAGAAGGTTCATCATCATTGTGCTGGACATGAGCTCTTTGCTAGGCATCTGCTCAGCTCCCCCTTCCTGTGTTTTCAGAGCACGGTGGGCTGTGAGGATGAGCAGTGATGGTCTCATCCTAGGGACCCCTAGCCATGGCGGGCACAAAGCTTTGCAGAACTGTGTCTTTGACATTGGTGGCCCCAGAGACCAGCAAGAATAGCCCTTCGCCTTTGCAGATCTCACAGGGAGGGAGGCAGGTGGGGACAGAACTTCTGGCAAGGGCTGTGAAGGTGGCACTTTGGGGGTGCCTGCATTGTTGCTCCCTGGACATGGCCTTGGGGCTCTGGGGAATGGTCAGGCAGGGCTGGGAGCAGGCTCGCTGGAGCAAATCCTGAAGGCTGGAGCTAGGAGCTGTAAGACCACAGAGAGAGGAGGAGAGAGATTCGAACTGGGGCTGATGAGGCAGGGGTGGGATGGGGGTGACGGGCTGCATGTGTCCTGCCTGGCCAAGGGCTTCAGGGCATGCAGCAGGAATGCGTGGGCAGTGGTGGAGAGCAGGTTCCCAGGTAGATGTCTGTCAGCTGGGCAGAGGGATCTTGTAGGGATAGTGGGCCTATGCCAGCCTTGGGGAGGGGAGGCTGGAGGTGACAGATGCATCAAGAGTACCAGGGACAACCAGGCGTGGTGGCGCGTGCCTGCAATTCCAGCATTTGGGAGGCTGAGGCAGGAGAATGATTGCAAGTTTGAGACCAGCCTGGGCTACACCGTGAGCTGGAGGTCAGCCTGAGCTGCACAGCGAGACCCTGTCTCAAAAAGACTGGAAGGAAAAAGAGATCTCCAGGGACTGGTGCCTAGGCAGGGAGGGTGGGCCCAGGGGCCTCCCTCTGCTCCGCTGGACCTCAGCGGTGAGAACAGACAAGCTGTGTGTGTGTGTTGGGGGGCCTCTGTGAGGGAAGTTGGTGGGCAGCTTCTGCTTAGAAGACAAAGTCAGTCACATGCTCTTAGCTGTATTTACTGGTTACATTTTTATTCTTACTCATTTTGTTCCCACTGATTTTATTGACTACACATAGCATATATAATGGCAAATGGCATTTATGTGGATATTACCATAAACATGATATGTGTGAGATCTGTGTGATACAGTACCGTGTGAAGCCACTCCGGGGTCGGGTCACGGGGATGAAGTCAGGAGGATAAGTACTATCCTCTTGCCCAGGAATAAGGTCTTGCACAGGAAGACGGAGATCAGCAGCCTGTTGTTTCTGTAATAAGAGATAAAGCAGAATCCTACTTCTAAAACAAGTTTTGGTTCTGTGACAGTAACACATGCTGGCTGGGAAAGGTCGCAGCACAGGTTCAAGTGTGGTGAGATGAATGTCCCCAGGCATGTCTGTCTGCCGCATCTTCCAGCCTTGTCTGTCCCGTGGGCCAGCGTCCTCCTCTGACGGTGGACCTGCTGGCCTCAGCTTGCTTTTCACGTGCACATGGTGCTGCGGAATCTGCTGGGAGCGACCCGGGTGAATTCTGCCAATGGGAGCCCCCCCAGACTAGGCATGCGGAAGTGGGGGTGACGCGGCTTTATAAGGCCTCACTGTCACTGCTCCCCTGTGCTCAGGGACACTCTTCCATGTAGCCGGAGGCAGCTGTCCCTCGAGGTGCTGGTGTGCCACAGCGGCCCCTGCCGGTGATGGCGCGGTGTGCTCTGGCGGGTTTGGGGGACAGCTCCAAGGGGTGCTTCCCTCCTGTCTCCCAAGGGTCTGACCCAGCACCTCCTGGACGACCCCTTTCTGTTGGAACTTGTTGGGACTTGGTCAGGTGGGGCTGGCCGGTGACCAGGTCAGACTGCTCAGGACGACTGAGAATGAGGTTGGTGATTCTGCACCCCAGCTTGAGGCTCACCCCGGTTTTGCACCCCATCCTTGTCCTGCATTGTTGGCTAGAACTTGATACAGCCGGAAGAGTGATGAACCCCCAAATCCTCATGTCCCAGATCCCCGTGTCTGGCTGAGTCGCCTTGGGCAGGTCACTGTGCCTCTCTGAGCTCTGTGTCCTCATGGTAGGAATGTGACCTGTCCCCCGGGTCGCTGGTGGGTGTCAGTAAAGTGTCCTGAGACCATCAGATGGAGCACGGACACCAGCACAGCTGCTGCCTGTCGCCCCCCCACCCCGGGCTTGGTGGACTCTGTAAGTACAGTGTCTCCGTCCCCTTCCCAGGGTGGCCTTTTCCCTGAGGTGTGCCCTCACCTGCCACCCCTGGGAGAGGTTCACGGAGACAGAGAGTTTGCTTGGATGTTGTAGCCTCTTGAAACACCTGCCCTTGGAACTGGAGGATTGATTTCAATTCAGTTAGAATTTTTCCAGCCAGATGACTCTGATGATAACTTTGGTAATCCCACGGCGACTCATCAGAGCTGCCTCCGAGGATGATCAGCCCTGAGATTCCGCCAGGGACCCCTCTAACGCCTTCTCTTCAGGAACTGAAGTCCAGAACTGAGTCCTGGGCTCTGGGGCCTTTTTAAAATTTTCCTCGTGGG
>PVJX010040398.1:0-15214 GCA_004027295.1 Dolichotis patagonum | reverse complement strand
GAAGGAGCCATGGACTGGGGTGCATGCGGAGCTGTGACTCCTGCTGCTGCACCCAAAATCTGACCCATTCTGTCCTTTGCTGGAGACACCCTAAAGCAGAGGTCCCACAGGGTGACCCACTGGAGACAGTCACGCTGCCCTTGGTGCGTACCAGGTGACAATAGTTTGATAAGCTGCTGGGACTTTCCACTGGGTGGGACACAGGGATACTTCTGGCCGAGGTCAGTGAATGAAGTTGTGTCACCCCGGCCTCTCCTCACTGTGGCTAGGAAAGGTGTGCATTCCTGATGTCACAGCACCAGTTGGGCACCCCAGGACAAATATTTAATAGAAAACATTCATGCACACCCCAGGGTACCCCTGGTATCGTGGCTATGTGGGGCACAAAATCCCACTGGCTGTTGGGCACCAGCTTCAGCCACTGTGAATCGGGGCATCATATGTCCCTCTGCCCTGCGTCTGACCGTTGTCTTGAGGACAAAGATCAGTGTTCCTAGCACAGCCCCAAAGCTGTGCCCGCTCTGAGCCGCTGAGCCCTCCCCCTGCTTGCACTTGTTCGGTGAACTTCAGCAAGGGTGCCCTCCCCCACCCTCACAGGCCCAGGACGGTGGGAGGCACTTCCTGGGACTTCTCCAGTCCATTCTCATGCTTCCATCGGTTACTTCTCAGCCGCCCTCCATGTTTAATCCGCTCTTCTCCTGTCACACCCTCCACTTCACCTCACTCCCACCAGGCATGGGGTAACTCCCACGGACTGCAGCCAGTGAGCTCACACGCACACCCCCAGCCCTCTGTCCATTCCCCAGGAGGTAACGAAGCTTCGAACTTCTGCCCTGCTTTATAACTCAAACAGCTCGTATGGAACAAGGGGTCTAGAAACGTGCGGTAAATACTCGCTGGGGAAGCACACGAAGAAGTTTGCTTCCAGCTTCCCGCATCGTAGTCACTTAACCTCTCCTGGCATCAGCCCCATTTTCTGTAATGAGGTGAACTTTAACCTTCCTAATTCACATTTCTCAGCTACTTAGACTTGACTACACTTAGAAGAGTGACAGATGTCACTAAGGGTGCCCACATTTCGCGTCTCCTCCAAAACCCCTAATGCTCTGTGCTGTCAGAGCATTTGCAGAGAATATTTAACTGAAAACATTCACTCACATATGAATGTATATATATATATATGTATAGTCTGTAACTATATATATATAGCCTATATATATATATACACATCATTTTTCAGATACAGCAATATAGTTACAAACTATAGTTATAGACTAATATAAATATATTAGTATATCTAGATATGCACTAGTATATAAAATATAGATACTAATAATTCATGACTGGATACTTTTCAACAAGGTAATGACCGTGCTTTTCCTGCCAGCCAAGACAAACTGATATTAGATGAGGTCTCCTCCGCTAACGCTGTAGACCTGGGCAGTTTTAGGCACTGTGCATCAGACAGTGCAAAGCCGTAGCTCAGGGGCCTGCCTCGCAGAACCCGTGGCCACGGACTGCAGGACACGGAGGGGTGGAGGGAGCAGCAGAAGAATCAGCTGGGCGGCGCTGGCAGAGAATGAAGAGACCCCAGCACCGTCCCGAGCTCACCCCCTGAGGCACCAGGGGCCCAGCTTTGGGAGGCGCCTGGTCCTCCTGCCATGTGCTCCAGCAAAGCAGAAACCCAGTCTCCAACTCACCTTAGTCAGCCAGAAACTGGACACTGCTATGTGAATGAAGTCCTTAACATTCAACACTCTTTGGAAAAATAAAACAAAATCCAGAAATTTTGCAGTATATCATCTGCAATAGAGAAAAGTACTTTCCCTGGAGAGAAACCAGAACTGTGACTCATCGTCAAGCTGATAAGGAGAGTCGCCCAGCAGATGCTGAGATGTCTGGATGCTGGTGTTGGCAGACACTGCATTTTAAAGCAGATATTTCACACGTGTTCAAGGACGGAAAGAAGACACGGTCTGGGTGAAAAGCAAGGTGCGTCTGAGGAGCCGAAACATTCGCATTTCAAATGGCAGCCTTCAGCGGCCGGTGGCAGGCAGAGGCCTCGGCCCCCTTCGGTAGAACCTGAGGGAAGATAAGGAAAGCGCGGGCAGGGCTCACTATGTCTTGGACACGGTGATACCTTGTAAAACGCGCCCCCCAGAGAGGTCTGAGGCTGAGTCCAGAAGCAGCCCACCTCAGGTGAAAAGGAATCCACTTCCAGACTCAGGAAGCCCGACCAGACTCAGTGAGAAGCCTGCAGAGTGAAATGGCCGGACAGAAAATCCACAGCGTGGATTGGGAAGGGGCCAAAGAATGGCCATAGGTCACCATCAGCCAGCCCGAAGCCTCACTGGAAACAGACCAGAGACAAAGAGCCTCTTTCAGTTGCTTAAGAAAACCCTGTTCACCTGTCGCTCTGCTGCCCACGAGTACATTGTCGTGACAGTGGGGCGCCTACCAGCAGGGCTCCAAGGGGGTCTGCACTGCCAGAGGAGCTAGCGGGTGTTCCTCCCACTGAAGGATGACATTTCCACACGGGGACTCGGGTGTTGACAAAGATATCAACAATGTCAAGAATAGATAGGAAAATGAAATATAATGATCTAAAGAATGTAAATTTTCCAGTGCACAGGGCAAAAATTGGGGGATGTGTTCTTGAGGTTTTGTTTTGTGACGTTTACTCACTTTAAACCAAACCACATTGGTTTAGCCCTAAAGGGTGGAGAACAACAGAAGCCTAACCCTGACTTTTCGGGTGAGGAAACGAATGGTCACTGCGCCATCACTGGGCTAAATGAACAACCTGCTGACGTCAGAGTTTCCTGAGCTGGCTGCACCCGCTGCTTCCAGGGCCTTTCCCAGCGTGGGCTCCCGTGGAGGACCAGGCCCGGAGAGAGGATGGCAAGGCTCGGAGCCACGACCCCTGCGACACTGACCTCCCCTCCACAGCTGCTTCCTGTCAAAGGGATCGAGCGCCAAAGCCGCCCCCACATCCTCTGACTCCCCTCGCTTCCGCCTTTAATTCACGCGTGGACGCGTTTCTCCCCCACAAACATGTGTCGGGCATCTGAGGTGCCAGGCGTGTTGGTGGTGGAAGGAGAGGCTGGTGTTTGACCATCAAGGCCAAGTCTGCCCCGCTGGAGGCTACACTTTGGGGGCAGCATGTGCTTGCTGCAGCCACCCCAACATTGTCTTGCTGGGAGCTTCCGGCCTTGCACTGCCCGTGTCGGGAGTTGTAGCTTCTCTGCGGCTCCAGGCCCCTGTGGCTGAGCACAGTGAGGCAGCCACAGCGAGTGCCACCAGGGCACTTTACTTAGAGCCATGGTGGCAGGTGCTTTTGGTGTCCATCCGTGTCCCCTGAGTCCCCTTCAGTTCTGAGGACCCAAGGGCTTCGTGCCTGAGGTCTCTGCCCGGGGAGCAGCTCTCCAACAGTGGGCAGTAGGGGTTTGTGGACCAAGGTTGTGGCTTCCTCCACTGTGGGCGGGACCTTTCTGAGCACACGGTAGCCAGGCCCCAGCCTCCTGCTGCCCAACTGTTGCTAGCTCCCCCCAGGGCTTCCCACCCGGCCCCTCTATCTCTATCTCTCTCCCCCCTCTCTCTCTCCCTCCTGCAGCCTGCAGGGATCACCTCCCCAGGACGTCTACTAATCCCCCAGGCTCTGCCCCTGGGGACTGCCCTGGGGTGGGCACTATGAGCACAGTTTGTACTCCCGTGCCCCTGTGGTCACTGTGACCTTGCTGTTTTCTTGCTGTCGCAGGGTACTCGAGTCCTGGCCCCTTCTGTAGCAGCTGAGTCCAGGCACGTGTCTCAGAGGCTATCTGCAAATGCTTCCTGCCCTCAATTCTGCAGCCACCTTGTAGGCCCAAGCCCCAGGCCGGCTTTGCCCACTGCCTTCGTCTCCCCGTGTCAGGGATTTGATCCCCGCTGCCGCTGCGGGTCCACAGGCTCTGGGAAGGGGTCACTGCTTCCCAGCATCCGAAGAACTGAGTCACAGACTCACGGCCAGCAGCAAAACAGCGAGTCCGTCAGCTCATTTATTTACATCTAATTTAGAGCTGCTAAAACTAGCAAAGTCAGGCTGTCAGCGCCAACTGCTTGATCTACTGCCCAGAATCCTTTGCACACCTTTTGATAAGAAACTCTAAACCCTTTGAAATGCGCCCTGCGCCTGCAATTCAATGTACATTTGCATATTTGTCAAACTCAGCCCAGCAGCAAGTTGCAAAGGGAACTGCAGGAGGTGGAAATGTTTTCTTTAATTTTTTCCAGCATTTCTGTGTATTTATTTCAGTGTTCGCAGAGGCTCTGTAATTCAGGAAAGAGCCTCTGGGTGTACATAAACTACTCCAACATCACACAGCCAATATCAGCCAGGCTGGAGCCCGCCCAACTAATCAAATCAGCCCCTGGGACTGCTGACAGGGCACCGGGCGCAGACCCGTCTCTGCATTGTGATCACGAGAGTGAGGCTGTCAGACAGCGGGCCGGGCCGGCAGGGCCATCAGGCCTCCGGCAGCGCCGGGCAGCACGTCCCCCCTGGTGACCAGGGCTCTGAGGGTTCAGGGTTAATTTAATGGGAGGAAAAAGGTTTCTCTACATACTCACACTTTACTGTGAACCTCATTCCACCATAGCCAAGCTTTGTCCTCTCACTGGTTCCCGCCTCACAGGCTGCCTGCAGGGGAGGCTCCTCAGAGCCCCCTACCCAGCTCCGGCTCACAGCTGCTGCAGGCGGGTCGGGAACCTCAGGGCATGGACAAGCCCGGTATCCCCACATGGGGTCCGGCGGCCCCTCAGTGAACAGCAAGTCTTGCCCCATGAGACCTGGCCCACATGATCCATTCTGAGGTCCCTCTGTGAGGGCCTTAAGTAGTTAACATGGCTTCAACTGATCCTGTTTTGTGTTGTTACAAACAAGCTCTATGTTACTAATTTCTTTACCAAACTTTCCTCTGGAGAGCTGTGCCAAGCTGTGCCTGCTCTGGAGCGCCATGCCTCGAGGTGTGTGTACGCATGTGTGTGTGTGTACGTGTGTGTGTGTGCATGCACGTGCTATGCTTTGTGCATGTATTGGAGTCACACTATGCCACGCATGTGCCGTAACATACACAAGAAGCAGTCAAAAAAACAAATGCTTAAGTGTTTTAAGACAATAGTGTAAGAGACACTGCCGGGGATCCCTCTAAATCCTCCCCTTCGCTCGGCGCACACTCATCCCACGTGCGCCGAGAACGTGCAGCTCTGGAGTCCTTGTCCCAGAGTGCCTTTAGCTGTGTGTCCTGGAGGCCCTGATGTCCTTAACTGACTCAAACGTTTCCCTTTCCTGGTCCTCTTGACTTGGGGAAGAGCTGGAAGTCACTCGGTGCCAGGCCTGCTGACGGAGGTGGTGAGGGCCCATTGTGTCTTATGAACCCACATCCCTCCGGTGGCACCTGGCAGCAGTGTTCCCTGGATTTAAAGACACTCATGAAGAGGGACGTCCAGTGCTGCTCCTGAAACTGGCAAGAACAGCGGGGTAAGTGTGTCTGGAGGGAGGGGAGCGTGGTGAGGTGTCCTTTACTGATATTTTTTTTTGGTACCAGGGAACGAAGCACCTGCACACTTGCCAGGCAGGCATATGAGCTGAATCCCTAGCCCTATAATTTTGTTTTACTGTCAACACCTCAGTTTGGCCTCACCTGAGAGCTCTGCAGGGTGCCAGCCCATGGGCGCCCTCACGGTGCATGGTCCATGGCCTGGGCAGGTTTTGGTCTTCAGACCTTGGTACCACCCCGCTCTGCACCCGCAGGCTCAGGCTGGGTGTGATTTCATCTCCGCTGGTGACTACTCCCTCTAATGCAAGGGCCAACAGTCAGGACTTCCGGTCCTGGACAGCCAGCAGTTCTTGAGCAGAAACAAGCTGCCTTCTGGGAGAGGGAGGAGGGGGCTCTGAGAGGTCTGTGCTGGCCCAGGACAGGCAGCAGGAGGATGGGAGGGCAGGCTCCAGAGGGGCGACGGCCTGCAGCCAGCTTGCCTGGCCCTGGATGCCCTGCTGGAGCCCCCTGGGTTTGAGCCCCTCTCCCCTGAGTACAGGACGAGGACCAGATGGGTAAAGCCCTGAGACCCGGGCCGTGGGAAACACAGCCCCACTCGGGCACCTCGGCCTCACCGGCACTCGGTGAGCACAGCCCAGCTTCCCCCTGCCCCTGTGGACGCCGCCGTGACCCAAGCCCAGCCCGAGGGGACACTCGGCTGCTGGTGCCTGTGCCCAAGCTGGCCGCGTGCAGGGCGGCCCAGCCCCCACAGTCCTCTTTCCAAAGCCACGCAGCACTCGGGTGCTGCCGTGGAGTGAGACCAAGTCTGTCCTCGGGTTCCAGATCGAGCCTGTGCTGGCCTCGTCCTGTTTGGAGCACAGATGGATGCGGCGCTGTCTGACTCAGCTGAGGTCCTAGAGACAGGGTCCTCACCTGCCGTCCAGGTCAGGGCCTCGATGGCACATAGCTGGCTTGTTCCAGTCTGTGTCGTAAAGTATAGAGACAAATGCAAGCGATGATCACTTTTCAGATCTTCTCATTTTCTCATAATTGCTTCAAGGTTTTAAAGAAATGAAATTCAGCCGGGTGTGGTGGTGGTGCACCCCTGTAATCCTGGCACTCCAGGAGGCTGAGACAGGAAGATTCCAAGTTTGAGCCTAGCCTAGGCAGCTATGCCATAGAGTGAGACTCTGCCCTCTCTGGAGCTGCATCTCCTGGCACTCCTGGTGTGGCTTGTTGTGTATTTACTTGTTTGTTTTGGCTCACACCTGCTCCCTCTGCTGTGCTCACATCTGTCCTAATGGACATCTCCGGATCTGCAGGAAGCTGTGACAGAGACAGGAGGCCAGGCCCTGAGCACCCTGCCCCGTCTCTGATGATGACGGGCTCTGGAATCACCCAGCCCAAGTTGGGAGCTTGGCCCCGCTGTGTCCTCTGCACCACTCTGTGCCGGTGTGGCCAGCACTGTCACACAAGCCCGAGACCCCACTCCGGCCCGCGCCCAGGCCGGCACGGCACCCCTGCCTCTGGACACTGACATTCCCGTGCCTGTCGTTCTGCCATCAAGAATGCGTGTACAAATGGTCACAGGTGACCTCCTGAGGGTTTTTCTCTATGTCTCACTAGGCATATTTTTTTAAATAAGAGAGAGCTGTTGAATATTGCAACCTGTTTTCCTACATCAATCAATATAATAGTTATTTCCATTCTCCTGCCTGTTGATATGGTGCATTATGGTGATTGATTTCTAAATACTGAATCAGCCTTGTACACCTAGAATAAATCCCGCTAAGCTGCGGTTGTGTAATTCTTCATATGTGCTGATGAATTCTATCTGATAATGCTTGGCTGAGAACTTTCACACTTATATTAATGAGGGATATTGGTGTCTTGTGCATATATATATATATACACACACACACATAATTGGCTATCTATATAAACATACAAGAGATGATCTAAAAATATGGTGAAAGCTTAAATTTAAAAAACACAGTGAAAGCTATGTTGCCTTGAATCCCCCTTGAAGCGCTTTCCTGGACTGAGTGGACCTTACCCTTTGCTCTTGCTACTTTTCGAAGCAACTCTGGAGCCCTCTCTCCCGAGTGTGTTTACGAGGTGTGAGAAGAAACATGGCGACTGCAGTTTCTGAGCCTCACTCAACCCACGGGCAGCCCCTGGAAGCACTGTGGGGCGTCCTGACCTACCTTATCCCTGAATCTGGCACCCCGTGTGTGGCCTCTGACGCTTCCCCAGGTCAAAACCCATGAAAGGAAACATTTTGACTCCATCTGGGACATCGAGGCAGACACAACTTTAGCCCAACTAAACACCCAGGGGCGTTCAGGGGTCTTGTCAAAGGCAGCTGTTCTGTCTCATACGTGACAACGGGGACCCTGGTCGTACTAGATTGGAGGAGGGGCCCAACCTCTGCCAGCTCAGCCTGCTCTGACTCAGTCCCATCTGCAGAATCAGACTCTGGGTTCCGCAGGTCTGTAGATCTGGATTTCTACCCACAGACTCGGAAGGGTGACACATTCCAGCCTGTAACATGCAATGTGGAACCCCTTTTCTAGTGTCTGACCCTCACCTGCCCTAGTTTCCCAAAGTCCTTTGTTTCCTAGACAGTTTGAAAGGTCGCCAGCCCACAGCTCATAAAGCTGAAGCTCCTTTCTGACATCTACCACTTCTGCTCTTAGGTCCCTCTTCACAGACATTTCTTACAATTAGTCAGTCATTCGACAAACCTGTGAGAGCACGCTGGGTCCAGGTGCTGGGACAAGATCCTGGGGGGATGAGCAAGAATGCAGGGACAAGAAGTGGCCCTCCACTCAGAGAGAGATGCATTTGCACAGTGTCTGCTTCCAGGACTTTGGCTTTTGCTTGCTTAAAGCCATGAAATGAATGTCTAAAATAAATAGCTCTTAGACTATCAAAGTTCTGTTAATATAAGGTTTATTGGCACTGCAAAATCAGCACACAACAGGATTCACCATGATTTATGTGGAGTCTGTGCTGTACTCACAAAAATAAAGATGAGACTTGGAAGAATACACAATGGGTTTTGTTCAAAAGTCAAATAAATCATGGAGACCTTTGTGCGGAATTCACCTGCCTCCTCCTGTCTGGTACTATGGCAGCTGCTCGTGTGATCTCCAGAATCAGACACTGCGCATTATTTGTGTCTCACCAACCTTTCTTCAAGACACTTAGCTCCAGTGTACTGTGCCCCGGAATGGCTGTGAAGACATGGAGGGAACGGAATGACTCGCCTCAAAAGACCTGTCCACCCCCAAGCCACAGGACCTGGAAACGGCTTCATCTGCAGAAGAGACCTCTGGAGAGGTACTGAAGTTAAAGATCCTGAATGACATCACCGTGGGGCAGCTGTGCGAGGCTACAGCCGGCGTTCAGGGGTCTTGGCAAAGGCAGATGAGGGAAAGACACAAGCGGAGGCAGGTACTGGAGGGACACGCCCGAGCCCAGAAGTGCCAGGCCCAGAATCCCTGAGAGGCAGGGAGAATTTTCCAGAGGCTCTGGGGGGAGCATGGAACTGCCACATGTCCATCTCAGATTTCCCGCCCCCAACACCAGAGCATCAAGAGACTTCTCCTATTTTGAGCCATCTCTTCGTGGTAGTTTCGCACAGTCATGGACAGGAATCCCACATCTGTCACCGTTCTTCGGGTGACAAATCAAAATAGCATGAGAAGAAACGGTAAGGCAGGAGGGTCGCTGCTGCCGATGACTGACCACTGCCCAGCGGAGGCCCAGGGAAGGCTTGGAGTCTCTGCCACACCCCACCTGGGCCTTCTCCTGGGGTTCTCGGCAGCACACTGTGAAGCAAGCGCTCAAACACACCGCCAACCTGTGCTGTAACAGACCACAGTGCAGCCTGGGCTCCTGGTCCTGTCCATGGCTCACCTTGGTCACTTCCCAGGGACAGAGCCAGCAGCAATCTTGCTTGTGTGTGCTGGGCCACAGAGGTGGGCGCTGGGGCCTCCCACACGGCCCGCTGCGCCCCAGCACAGATGACTGAGACCCAGCGCTAAGGCAGCAGAGAAGCTGCGCGTCTCTGTGGCTGAGTGGGTGGCATCTATGCGTTGGTTCAGGGGACAGTCCTGCAGGCACCTCACGGCCTGCACACCCAGATAGGCAGGGAGGAGGGTGGCCATTCATGGACAGTCCGGGGCCCGAAGGACCCAGGGGTGGTGAGAGGATATGGAGCCCTCGCTGTTTGCTGGATGAAGAGCCCAAGTGTGCTCTCCGAGTGTGCCCTGCAGAGGACTGGGTGGGGCCCCACTCCTGGGTCCCCTGAAATCCCCCACAGCCGTACTGACTACCTGCAGGAGTGCAGAGGACAGGACCGGGAAATTGACAGCCTGCTGCTTGCTCCATGAGTTCGGGGTGCCCATGGCGCTGTCTTCTGTGGGTGCTGTGGTATGACAGAGAAGCATGGGTGAGTTCTCACTAACGTGCTGTCACCTCCTTGTGTTGCTTTGTCACTGTCCTAAGCATTTTGTTAACTGCAACTGCATCATTTACTAAGATCCCAGGACAGAGATGTCACACTTGGGTCTGCTTGTGCTAAGGAACCTGGGCACAGAGAGGTCAGGAGCAGTGCAGGCCACTCAGCAGGCAGGTTGGGAGCCGGGGTTCAAGGCCGGGCTCCTGGCTCCCCGGTCTATGGGTTGTGGTTCCTCGGGAGCACTGGGGCTGGTGGGTAAGCGAGTGGACTTATGCTGAGGAGAAGCACGTGGAAGTGCCCACGAGAAACAACCACAGACAGACAGAAGGGGCCAAGAGACCACAGCCGAGGCACAGCAGGGGCAGGGTACCCCACACCACGGGGGGCAGAGACAGCCCAGCCCGTCCAGCACCGAACCGTGAGTCCTGGCGTGTTCTGTTCTATCCTGGTCCTGCTGAGTCTTCCCCCATCTGGGTCCTGGCAGGTCCTTCTGCAGCCCAGTCTCGGCTGACCCCACTCCAGTGCCGACACCCTCAGTGACTGTCAGGGCTATTTTAGGCTCTGGGCCTCCATTCTCCATGACGGCGGGGCAGTGGCCTGCTCAAGGACGGGCGAAGAGACCAGACCTAGTGCGATGCCCGGACCTCCACAGTGCCAGGAGCAATTTATCCCGGAGCTCGTGTTTCCCATCCCGCTGGGCAAGGCCCGGAGGCACTTGTGCCCAAAATGCCACCTCTGCGTTTGCACAGTCCTTCCCGGCTCTGCCTTTGACCTTGTGGAGCGCCGAGGTCCTGGGATCGGGTTCTGGTAATGGATCCGCTCCTGCTTGCTCAGAGCTCGTGCTCAGCAGTTTCCGTGCGGCTTGCTGAGTGCTTGTCAGACTCGGTGACACTCGCGTTGGGCATCAGAACATCTTGTAGGGGACACGTCCAGGCACTTGGCCTGCTCTTGCCCTGCGTCTGTAATGTGAGCTGGCGTGGGCGGGCAGCACTGGGTAGAATTCCCTGGGCCTGGATAAGGGACACGCAGGTCCCTGAAGCACTCCGACTGCAGCACATCTGATGAGATAAGGCTCCGTTTGTCATGAGCTTGTGTTTGGCTGGGGAACAAGCGGTTCACAAGCCAGGACACAGGCCACCACAAGCACGCGTGCCGCCCGTCCACGAGGCGGGGCAGAAGCAGGGCCAGTCCAGCCCGCTGAGGCCCCTGCTGGCTGCGGAGATCCCAGGGCAGCCTTCTCTGCAAGGGAGAACAGAACAACTGTGCCCTGGGGGCCTGCAGCAAGGGTCTGTGCCTGGGGACACAGACAGAATGAGGGAAAGTGGGCAGGTGCAAGCCCCCTCTGAGGACACTTGCATGGATTTTTCAATGGCACAGAATTCACAAAGCATGAATTTTAACCGTGCCGAAGTCAAGAGGCACTTACCACAGATCCCTGGATGGCTAGGACTTCGCAAAGTTGTGAGTGGGATCTCTTTGCAGCTAAGGAGTGAGTAGCGTCATCACGTTAAACCTAAATTGAGTGTAATTGATTCTATAATTAATAGAATCACCAGGGGCTGCAGGAACACGGAGGAGGCATCGCTGGAATCATAGCGAACTCAGCAGAGCTTTGAGAGTCACTCTGCCACCTGCCTCCTTCTCTGGATCCAGCAACCCCTGTCTGATCCTTTGAAGGGAAGCCTTCTCTATGGGCCCCGCTGCTGTGGAATGGGTCAGCCTCGCCCTCACGTGAGCCTCTGATCAGGAGCAGGGTTCTCATGCACCTGTGTGTGGGCACCTCTCACGGGCAGAGGCACCCCCAGGCCTTGGGGAGCTGGCCTGAGCTGAGAGCCCAGGCACCTTCTAGCTGTCCCTCCACAGCGGGCTTCCTGCGGGAGGCTGGTTCCAGGTCACAGAGCCTCTGAACTTTTGTTTTTCGTAACTGGGTCTCACTTCGACTTCAGCGGCAGCGCAAATGTTGCCGAGGACAGAAGCACAATTTTCTATACAATTAGGAATAAATGCTGTGTGCATTTAAGGAACCGTGGCCTGTTGTTCTCAGGGGTGCCCAGTGGCCTCTGCCCCTGCCACATAGAGGTGCTGCCTACATCAGGCCCGCAAGGGTGACCCAGGGGTGCACAGGGTGTCTGTGAGCTGGGATTTGGCTGCCCACCCTGAGGCCACCAAACCTCAAACCGAGTGACAAGGTTAAGGGCCTGGGGGCCTTGTTTTAAAACATAAGCTCTAGACACTTCTGGTACCATTAACAGTGTTACTTTTATTAATTATTTTAGATATAGTTTTCCCAGTAACCCAAGTCGCACACTTTTTCTTTGTTTTGCTTTGCTTTTTTAGAGACCGGTTCTCAGTATGTAGTTCAGGCTGGCCTCGAACGGGCTGCAATCAAGGGTTGGGATTATAGACGTGAATTTCTTTTAAAACAAGAAAGCAAGAAAGCGAGGCAAAGGGAAGGGAGAAAGGATCACCGCAAATCCATCGGGAAGCCATTCTCTTTCCTCTGGGAACTAGAGGTGCGCAGGCAGATCCCTTGGGTCTTCTGCTCTCGCATCTGGCCGGAGGACATGTGACCAATGTCACGCCCAGGGTGCCAGCCGAGCAGAGGCAGAGCTGAGCTGGAGAACGGGCACGCAGTGTCTGCAAATGACTTTGGTCCCTGGCGTGATGAATCATGGAGCCGCAGATCCTTTTTAGCTAATTGCTATCAGCTCGTGAGATTTTTCCTCCCATGTTCAATATCAATTTTCACGGCCATAAGAGATAGCGCTTCTCCCCTGAGCCCGCTGGCGACGGCCGATGAAGCGGTGGGGCAGCGGCAGCACTTAACAGTTTAAAGGGGCGTCATCCAATACGCGGCTCAGAGGCAGACGGGAGCTCCAGGGGCCACTCACGGGAGGGGGGGCACTAATGCACCCTCGACTGCGCCGTGACCTTCTGCAAGGTCGTCCCGGTGTTGACAGCGCGGGAGCGCGGTGCTCTACGGATGCTGCCTCGTCTGTGAGCTGGCCTGGTCTTCTGGGGAGGACAGTGGGGGCTGTGTCCCTTTGTCCTGTGCAGTGAGGAAATGAACTCATGCGTGTGCGACGGCCTCGCTGTTTTAGACGGAGGCGCACGCCCTGGGACCGCTGGTCCTCTTCCTGGTTTGCGAAGCACAGCTCGTCAGAGCAGAATCAGGACGTTCTAATTGTCTCCCCTGTAGGAAAGCACTCGGTCCTGGGGGCTCCCTCCGGGGTGGCCACGGCCACACACATGGGGAGAGTGGACACTGCGAACACTCAGCAGCGGGCGCCGGGTTCCGTGAGGCTGGATAACGTGAGAATCCGGATCCCTCCGGCTCCACTGCGGGGCTTAGCTCTGAGCGCCGGATGCAGCAGGAACCGAAGTGCTGAGTGCCTTCTCTTACCTTAAATGACGCGCATGTTTGCTCCCCAGTGAGGACAGAAGGACACATGCTTCTTGAGAACTGTGGGCAAGGGCTCTACAGGCTGCCACAGGGCTGGCCCCGCAGGGGATCCCTTTCCCCCACTTCTCCCACCCCTTCAACCATCGAGGGCATGCTGATTTCCCCTGTGCCACTCGAGGACATGACCCGGTGACAAATCCCACATTTACATTCTGCCACTGCACAGTGAGAGTGCTGTAAGGAAATTGCTGTCATCGGACTGCTGTTCTTGGATGCAGGGGTCTCGGGCACGGAGTCAGCCGGTACTAAGCACTTCACACACGCCATCTCCTCGTCCTCAGCCGCTTTAGCAAGACGGGAACATGTGCTTACAGCCCCTGAAGAAGCCAGAAGGCCAGAGCAGGCACCAGGCTGGCTTGGGCAGCACAACGACAGTAACCCAAAGCCGCAGAGTGTGATGAAATCTGCGGGCGGCTGCCGACTTTTATTTAGCAGCCTTCTCGAAAGCGGTAATTAGTAACTTGGGACGGATGGGCTTTTCTCTGCTTCTCCCTCTGATGGATGCGCTAATGGACCGTCAGATGGTTCCAGGCTGGGGAAGCTGCACGCTCGGAAACCAGAGCATCAGTTGAATAATTAAGAGGCGACTGAAAACCTTTGGAAGATGGCTAAATAATCACCTTCCATAAGGGAACGAGTGGGTGGCTGAAATACAGCTTTGCCCCAAGGACGCTGGGAACAGGCTGAGACCCAGCAGTCCTGGAAGTACAGTTTGTAGCCTGTCTCTGGTGCACCTGGCGGTGACATTTGCTGATGGAGACTGCATTTTGGGGACACGGTCCAGCTGGTGCACTGCACCAGATGAGAGGCTGGCGGGAAGGAGTGTGTGCAGGTCCCACGCTGGCTCCAAACCGGGCCAGCTGAAGGGAGCTTCCGAGCCGGGCCGCTGTGTGCACAGTGGGAATAATGCAGCCCTCTTGGTGTGCAGTGCCCCAGGCAGCCGCAGAGAGTGGTTCCTTTTGCCGCGGGCCATCTGAATCCATGCAAGCACAGCTGCTTGGAAGAGGCCCTTTCTCCTGGACAGAACTGTCCGATGCACCACGGTCCTCAGGCTGCCTCTGCATCACAGCTTCCTGTGGGAAAGCCCCGGCCAGGGCCACATGCGCCTCCACTGCCACCCTCGAGCCTTTGTAGATGACCTGTCCTTTCTGCATGTGGTCTCTGCTCTGTGGAGTGAGGATGGGAACCAAGCCCCTCTTCCTCCCGGAACTGCAGATGGACCCCGAGCTGGGCGGGTGCACCTCAGTGCTCAGCACTTGGGACATCTTGGGCGGGACACCCAGGCCACCATCCGAGCTAGAAGGAGCCAGGGCCTGGCGAGCACTATGTTCCCACGTCTTGTGAGAGGGCAGGCAGTGATACAGGGGTGGGCTGCTCCATTGCTCTGGGGCTGGAAGACACCCTCCTCCAGGAGGCCCCTCACGGCAGCCTGCGGGACAGTTCGGCTGGCAGAAGCCAGGGTCCGCTGCAGCCAGAGGAAGCTGTGTGCGGACTGGGCTGTGCCCTGCACCCCACAGGGGGGACCCCAGGTCCCCTTCCTCCTCCTTTTGTCCCACAGCTTCCCACCAGCTTCAGGGTTTGTTGGGGGCTGGAACAGGTAAGATATGTTTGGAATATCTTAGTTCAGAAATACTACTTTCTAGTATTCTGTTGTTAAAAAAAATGTTAAAAAGTATGAATGCAATCAATAAGAAAGAATCAGCTATGATTTTTCAGAGTGACTTTTTGGTCAACATAATTTTCCCTGTTGCTTCCTTAGGGCTGTCCAGC
>PVJX010040397.1:0-15215 GCA_004027295.1 Dolichotis patagonum | reverse complement strand
AGAGGCAGGTAGAGGAGGAGGAGGGAGGTGGAGGAGGAGGAGGCCGGCTAACTGTGCAGCTTCTTGCCCGGGGTGGGGAAGGGAGAGAAAGCACTCAGTTCAAGTCCTGGCAGAAGCACCTACAGCTGTCCCCGGGCCTGGGATCTCTGGACACCTCACTCTCTTGACTTATGAGGCATGATTGAAAAATATGGCGAATGCTTAAGATTAAAGAACAACTATTACAGTAAAAGGTGCATTGCTGGGTAATTTCTCTTGATATTGTTCCCTCCTGCCAACCACTGTCTGGAAAAGCTGTTTTGTGAGGTCTGTATGATGTGTGATCAAAACAATAGGGTGCTGCTGGGTGTGACCCCCAAGAAAGACAGGCTCCTAAAAACACGACCCTGGGTCCTCTCCACCTCACTCACCGGAACTGGCACCGTGCGGCTTCCGGCTCCTCCCCAGAGTCAAAATGATCGCAAAAGGTCCCTGTCTTGATTGACTCAGGACATCGGGGCCGCTACGCAGCCCAGCTAGAGACACTCAGGAAAGAGGGTGTCTACGCCCGCTGTGCAGAGAGGCGAGAATAACGGGGTGAGTGTGTTTGGGATTAAGGGAGTTCAGGGCACTGTGTCGTTTATCATGATGCATTTTTAAAATTGAAATATTCACCGTATATGGTGATCACCGCTTGTCCCCCCTTCCCCGCTCTTCTTGGGTAACTTCGTACTCTTCGGCATATTCTGACCGGGAAGTCTGACTTGGTAAGGGCCAGTTCACCTTGACGTTGATTTTTATGTCTCTCCTAGAATTTCTTGTCCTTCTTTTCTCATACTCTGTACCATCTTGCTATCTTGTTGGGGGAAACAAAGGAGAGGCACCCTTCTGCACCTTCTAGAATCTCCTACTCTGACTTTCTAGACTCTTCTGCATGAAAAATGTCCTTACAGCCTTGCTGGCCCCTGAAACTGGACCCGGTGTGACTCTGAGTCCAGCCTACTTGGTGACGCTTTTTCTAAGAACCAGACAGGGTCTGTGAGATGTGGCATGTGTCATGGCTCGGGAACATGAGCCACGTTGCCAGGTCTCCCTGAGGCCCGCCATCTGTGACTGACGTTTATTTAGACCCCACGGAACACCAGGTGCTGTGTTAGTGTACGTTATACGGCATCCTCTTGAAGGGGGGGTCCATATGATCCCTGTTTTACAGATAAACTTAAGGCATAGAAAATGAAGTAAGTTTTGCCTCAGAACTGCGTTCCTGACTTTTGTTATTATTTCACACTGGTCGAAAGCACAACATGCAATGTACCGTCTTAACCCATTCTAAGAGTGCGGTCCAGCAGGGTCACTGTGCACATGTCACTGTACAGCTGACCTCCGGGACCCGCTGCCTCAAAAACCTGAAGCCGTGCGCACCGAGCAGCTGCCCTGGCCTCTGACTCTGCTGGCGAGTGTGGGGGAGATCTGCGGGCAGAGTGATGCCGGGCCAGCAAGAACACAGAGGCGCTTCCTGAGTCCTCTGTCGCATTGGGTGCAGGCGCATATCACAGAGAGAAAAGGCGGGGGCTCTTGGCAGGGAGACAGTGGCTCTCGGGACCTTTCTGCACCGGGTTCTCGGTCTCCTCCGTGCTTATCTCCGGCGGCTTTGAGCACTCACAGGGTTCCCGATGACGTGTCACTGTCCTGCGTAGTTGTCCAGTTATTGTGTAAGAGCGCAGTGACACTGCTTCACCCTCCAGGAGCCCCACTGAGAAACGCTCATTACTTCTATCGCTGGGGACTAGAGAAACCTGGGTCACAGAGGGCTCGGAGGGACTGACCTCCAGCTCCCGCTGGCGGTGACCGCGCCGGCCAGGGCCTGGCGCGGTGAGGTCCTGGCATCCCGTCGGGCCGAGGTGAGACTTCGCCAAAGGCGTCCCGAGGGCAGGGCACCGTCACTGCTCCCGCCCGGCTGCTGCCGGCGCGTCTTCTGCCTGGCGCTGTCCCAACGCTGTTCGTGTTTCCGCCAGAACGTGAAGAAGACCGACTGGTTCCAGGAGTGGCCCGATTCCTACGTGAAGCACATCTACAGCTCGGAGGACCGGAGCGCGCAGCGCCACCTGAGCAGCTGGGCCATGCGTAACACCAACAACCACAACTCACGCATCCTCAAGAAGTCCTGCCTGGGGGTCGTGGTCTGCGGCCGAGACTGCTCCACCAAGGACGGCCGCAAGATCTACCTGCGGCCCGCCATCTGCGACAAGGCCCGGCAGAAGCAGCAGCGTGAGTGGGGCGTGGTGGCACCAGACGCACCCCAGGGCCCAGGCAAGCGCGGCCAGGGCGAGCAGGGCCGGTCCAGCCCTTAGAGCTGCAGGACCGGCCAGCCCTGGGCCGGCAGGGTCCGTCCCGGGATCCGTGTCCGAGCGTCGGCCCGAACACGGCTCCCTGGGTTCAGACGGTGGCTCCGGGGCCTCATCAGAGGGCAGAGGCGTCACGGGGACTGTGGGGGTGCAGGCATGGCCCGGACACGTTTAGGACAAAGTAGCTTGCTATTCGTAGCGGCCGTGGTGGGACTAATGTGAAGTCAGACTCGGTTCCGCTGGCCTCGCTTCCTGCCGAAATAGTCGTTCTTTCCTTTTATGTTTCCACCCTTACCTGCGTGAAATGGGTGTGCCCCGTGTTCCCAGGGCCCCACACCTGCTCCGGACCCCAAGTGACATCATGTTCTTTCCCAGCTGTTGGTCTTCAGAGCTCAGCTCAGCCCCATTATATGCATCTTTACTTCGGACATTCAGGGCGGTCCTCCCCGTGTGTGTGCCTTCGCCCCTTGCCCCTGAGTTCTCATTGGTCCCTCTCCGCTGCTCCCCCGCAGGGAAATGCTGTCCCAACTGCAGCGGGCCTCTGAAGTTGATCCCCTGCCGAGGCCACGGCGGCTTCCCGGTCACCAACTTCTGGAGGCACGACGGACGCTTTATATTTTTCCAGGTTGGGTTTGTGCTACGTACGGGACTCTGCTTTTGCTTACCTTGAAAAGTGTGCACGGAACTTCCCACAGGGCAGTATCATGCGGGGTTACAGCGGGACCCTGCACCCAGCCGGCAGCCATCCCCCGGGGGCACAAATGTCTGTGGCCCCTGAAGGCATCACTCTGTCCAGCACCCCACCCCCACCCCAGCCTCGCTTGAAGCCTCCCACACCCAAGCTGGACACCAGCTCTGACTGGTTTTTCCTCCTGGCAGCACTGGGGAGTGAACACAGGGCCTTTATACTGGCTGTATCCTTAACCACTGACATTGCTTAGTTTTTGAATTTTTAACTCTTTGGTAGTATTGGATATTGAACCCAGAAGCCCTCACCCCACCCCTTTATAAAATAAATTTTGAGACACACCCTTGCTGAGCCACTGAGTTGCCCAGGCTGGGCTCACATTTGCAACCCTCCTGCCTCAACCTCCCAAGTGCTGAGGTTACAGCTGTACACTACGCCCGCCTCAGCTCTGAGTTTAATACCACCGCGAAGCCCGACGAGTCGCTTTCACCCCCGAAGCTCCCATTTTCTGTAAAATGTGAGACGTGAATAAACTGTAGTAAAGGAGGGGCTTTCTGATGCCAGCTTGCCTGGGTTCAAATCACGGCAATACTGGCAAACCAGCTGCCCCCGCAAAGGCAAAAAGGCCTGATGGGGGCCTTCGCCAATTCCTGTGCTGTCTTGGACAGCTCCAGCGGGGAGTCTCAGCCCTCAACTCCCTCAGGGAGGTCACCCAGGCAGTGCAGCCCCTCTGTGCCTCAGTTTCCTGCCCCATTATCCAGGGTAATGGTAACAGCGTGCACCTTCAAGGTCACGTTCACTGAAGCCAGGCTCAGCAGTGTCCTGCGTGGGCTACGGGCAGCAGGACAGATGAGGGCAGCACGGGAGGGAGTCCTGTGACAGGCGGGCGGCAGGTGGGAGAGGGGCGGCCTGGGACAGGCATCAGAGGTTTCTCTAGGCAGCCGTGCGTTGCCTAGACCTGTGGCAGCACACGAGGGCCACCGGTCACTCAGTTTGCCTCCTGTTTACTTCCTCGTCTCCCTTCAGTCAAAGGGACAGCACGATCACCCAAGGCCAGAGACCAAGTTAGAAGCTGAGGCCAGAAGGGCCGTGAAGAAAGTGCACGCAGCAGCATCTCCCTCTGCCTCCACCAAGCGGAAGGGGAGCCCCGAGACCAAGGTAACTGTCCCCGTGCTCACGCCAGGCAGTGACTTGCCACCCCGAGGGAGGGCTGCTTGATTGCCAGGTCCCGTAGTGACAGACGAAAGCCCAAATCCAGGTTTTAGCAGGTTCGCCCACAGAACTTCACCAAGGACACAGAATCTCAGGTCTGTCTCGTCCTCCGTGCCATCTTTGTAGCAGGCTGTCCACCATAAATTCTGTGTAACTGTAGAATCATCTTCCCTAAGTTTAAAAAGAGAAACTTGAATCTGTCCTAGCCTCTGTTTGGCATTCGACATTTTTATTCTAACAGAAACAAAATCAGTTGAAATGCTCTGAACGAAACATGAGCCTCGTGATTTTTTCTCCAGCAAAGTTTCTATGTGTCTCCAAAGAGACCGTTGTCTTAGCTGATGGACCAGGGTGAGACACACAGTCCTGGGAGGGTGGTGGCTCAGGTGCGGTTCCGGTTGCTGGCAGCTGCTCCCGCAGACCAGTGCAAAGCCTGTCGGCAGCGGGGAGGGCTGTGGGTTTGCTTGCTGGACAGTGATGGTGATTCCTATACTTCAAAGCTCCATGCTCTCCTGAGGACACAGACAGAGCTGGGCCATCCCTTGAAGCTCTAACCGCACCCTACGGAAATGCAACTTGAGTCTGTCCTTAGGAAACGCAAGCTTCAAACGCCAGTGTTTGGTCCCCTATCCTTGGTCCTTGCTGTAGGACAAGCCAAGAGCGTTTCTTCCAACTCCCAC
The DNA here is from genome assembly GCA_004027295.1 of Dolichotis patagonum. NCBI lineage: Eukaryota > Metazoa > Chordata > Mammalia > Rodentia > Caviidae > Dolichotis > Dolichotis patagonum. Next base: position 10,311 of record PVJX010040397.1, on the reverse strand, counting down.
GACTTGGTCACAGCTCTTTCTCTTGCCCTCAAAACTATTCTCTTATCAGCCATGCTCTTAAGAGCTTAACCTAATTCGCTACTAGATTCTTTTTCTTTTATTAACTGGAGAACAGTACTTCCTACATTTATATAAATGCAGTGGTGCCTCAGTTTACGAACATGTTTGCTTGCAAACAATTTGGTTTGCAAACAATTTGGTTTGCAAAGAGAAGCATTTGGCAAAAAAAATTGTTTTTGTTTGCAAACTCCACATGGAGTGAGAAACCATCCTTTGCCACACAAACGTGAATGTGGGCATCTTTTCTAAAATCATAGCACAAATCAAGCTTGTGAAGCGAGGCACCACGTACATGGACCATTTCATGTTCTAGGTGGCCTGCTTGTAACCCAACAAGCTTCCTATGAGTTCAGAGAAAATTCTCTTAAGAAAAAAAGAAACCCTGATTTTTCAGACTCTAACTAATATTAAAAAAAAAATAGAAAAGTCAAAAGAGAGAATGAGGACTGGAGACGGGGAGGAAGGGAGGGACGGAGGGAGAGAAATGGAGAGAGAGGAAAGCGTTCCTGAGATCCATCCTGAGTATAATACAAATCTTTGAGGCTGCATTTTGGTTTACATAAAGCGCTCCTTCAGTGGTTCCCAGAAGGGAGTTGGGATAGCAGATTTGCATGTGTGCAAAACATGTCACACGCGCTCGCCCTGGTGAGCAGCTCGCTCCGGTGAGAGCTTTGAGAGGAGGCGGAAATGGCCCCCATTTCTCCCCAGATCTGGTGGCCGGGGCAGAGCGGCTGTGTGCCAGGGCTCGGAGCATGCCAGGAATCAGGAAAGTCCCGTGGGGCTCTTGCTAGCGCAGGACAGAGTAACGGTGGGTGCCTGGGGTAGCCCTGCAGGTTTGCTTAACTTATTAACGTGACCATGTCACCTTCCTTTCCAGTCTCCTTCAAGTAAAAGGCCAAATCAAGGAAGTTTACCTTTAACTTGGTCATTCCAGGAAGGCGTCCATTTGCCCACTAGTCACAGTGGACATTTAATGGCTAACGCTGCCCAGCAGAACGCACTGAATGATTGCTTGCCCTTCCCCAAGACCTATGGGCCAGGAGGACCCATGGACACCACAGATCTGGCAAGCCTGCCGTCCACCTTGGACTCCGCTAAGCTCTATGAAAAATGCAAGTTATCTGACGGTCGGATCCACAGCAGCGGGGACCTGTTTCAGCCTCCAGCGCCTGGCGTCTGCTCAGATTATGACGACCTGCAAATGTGGAGTAAAACCTCCGCTCTGGGGAGAAATTCCCTCAGTGACAGCTGCTGTCCCAGTTACCCTTTTCCTCTGACCAACTGGCCTTGCGACTTCTTCCCTTCCCAGAACCCTTTGGAACCTTTACCCCAGCAGATCCCACTGGAGCCACCTGCCTCCAAACCCAGCTGCCACCCTTTGTGGCCCAATCCAGGAAGTGATGTTTACGAGGAGAAAGTACCTGTAGATTTCAACAGCTATGTGCCTTCACTCACATACCCCGGCCCTCAGGAAGACCCTTTCCTGCTCACGTACGCCACGCATCCTCACCAGCAGTACTCGCTACCGGGCAAGAGCAGCCGATGGGAGTTCGATGAAGAAATGACATGCCTCAGTTTGGATCACTGCAACAGCGAAATGCTTCTAAACCTCTGTCCTCTGAGATGACTCTGATCTCCCATAAACCACCTCATGCTCCCCCCAAGGAGCTACCTTGGAAATGGCTGAAAGAATTTCTTGTGTTCCAAATATAACTGCAGGTGAAAGGAACTCAACAAGCAATAAGCAAGACTTCTTTGTTCCTGCAAGAAATCTTTTTGCCTAACACTCTCCTCCTTGGCCAGGGACAGACAGTCATCTGATGTGCTGTGTCAGATGCCCGCTGGTTTCCCTCCTCCACATCCCAGCTGGTCACCCACTGGGTTCTCACTGCTGCTACCACGTATCGAATGGACAGAGATGGAAACAGCCCATCTACTTAGGGCCTCATCTGTGCCTTCTTGGGAGCTGAAAATGAGGGACCAGACCCTCTTAGCTGTTTTCTTGTTAGTGAGACACAATTCTTGACACCCACAACTTAAAGAAGAAGAGGTTTGCTTTGACTCACATTTCAATCCATAGTAAGCTCGCTCTACAGGAGAAATAGCAAGACGGCATTGAGGAGCAGAAGCTGTCCATGCCTTGCTGTTGGAGAAGCAGAGAAAATCAAGTGAGGGTCAGGGTGAGAGCTACACCCTCCCAAGTCAGTGACCACCTCTTCCGACGAGACTGCACCTCTTCATAACAAGTCAGCTGTAATGCCCCCACAGTCCAATCACCTCTCAGAAGCCTCATGTGTGATAACATGAGAACATCTAGTATGAGCCATGACATTCTGCTCCTGCTCTCCTTCGGTGAAAGGCATTAAGCTTATCTCCCAGAGTTAAAAGTCTTAACAGTTTTAGCATTGCTGAAAGGTCCAAAGTCTCCTCTGAGACTTAAAGCAAATGGGTAGCTGTGAACCCCTGTAAATGTCAAAAAGAAGTTAAATACTTCCAACAAACTATGGCATGGGATAAATACTCCCATTCCAAAAAAGGAGGAACAGAGGATAGAAACCAGTGGAACCAAAGCAAGATCGAAACCCAGCAAGGCAAGCATTAACCCCTGTAGCTCCAAGTCCAGCACCTGGGGCAAGTTGTAGCAATGGGATGTGGAAGCCAAAGGCCATGGATGACACCATTCCTGAGGCATTGCTGCTGGCTGTAGCTCTCATGGCTTTTCCACGGAGCCGCTTTGCTCACTCCTTGCCGCTCTCCTTAGCAGACAGCTACGTTCTCGGCCTCTCCAAACTTACGGGGTCTCCTCTGTCCCTTCAGCTTCACGCTCATACTTCATACGCTGCCATCTCAGGGACCCTGAGCCTGGCCCCCAGGGCCTTCTTTTGCAATCTGGGTGGAAGCTTTCCTGGCCTCAGAACTCTTGCATTCTTCATGCCCATAAAAACCAATACCACACGGACAGTGCCAAGGTCTGCTGCCAGCTAGAATAGTAGCCAAGCCCACTTGAATTGTGATTATACAAGACTCTATGTGCCTGAACAGTTTACCAATATTAGCAAGTTCCCAGGCATCCAACACTTAGGCGGCCATTCTGGAGCTGCATTCCCTGGGATTGTCTTCTCAGAGTCAAGCCTTTCATTTTTGCAATTTTGAGCCCGCCATGGGAGAGACCTTGTCTATTTCTCACATGCCCTCTGCCCATCTTATTGTCCTTCTGTAAAGTACTTGGCTTCTCTCTTTTTCATTTTTATTAGAACATGTTTGCAGTAATGCAGTTTACAATCATCTCGGGGAGTAGATACATGAACATAACACAACTTGTTTATTTTTAATCCCTTTCCCCTCCCCCTCCCATTCCTCCCTCCTCCTCTAATTCTCCTTTCCCCATTTTCTTTCTTGTTGATGTTATTAATCTTATCTTTATGGCATATAATGTTTACAGTCATTGAGGTAATGAGGTTCCTGTACATGGTATAACCTTATTCTCCTTGTTTCCCCTTCCTTCCCCTTTATCCCTTCCCCTTAGCCTCTGGGGCCCCTGTCCATTTATAAGAAATTCATATGATTGTCCACCTCTATCCATCCTTCATTATTTTCTTTGTTTGTACTTTGCCTTACTCCAATGAGAGATACCATACAGTATTTAAGCTGGTGTGTCTGGTTTATTTCACCCAACTTTATGTTTTCCAGGTGCATTCATTTTCCAACAAATTTCTCAAATTTGTCCTTTATAGCTGAGTAGGATTCCATTAGATATAGATACCACACTTTATCCATTCATCCACTGAAGGTATACAGGCTGCTTCCAGGATTATTATGAATTGTGCTGCTATAAACATTGGCATATATATATATATAGTCTTTGATGAATTGGCTTATATATATATATATATATATATATATATATATATATATATAGTCTTTGATGAATTGGCTTCTTTTTAATGCTAATCTTAGCAACAAAAATCTCCTCCATCTTTGCAAGAATTTCTTTCTGGAAAAAGTGAAAAAATTTTAAGTGGGCATTTTGCTCCTGATTCTCAGTATAAAACTGACTAAAACCAGCAAGGAGGGTCTATGCTATAGCCTCAACACTGGTCTGCTTTGAAATTTCTTCTTCCAGATTAATTAGTCCACTGCCCTTAATCTCAGTCTCCTGCAAATTCTCAGGACATGAGCAAAATGTAGACAAGCTTTCATCACAGTATATCTAACACAGTCTGGAATCCAGCTGCCAATGGATTCCTTACTCACAACAGAAACCTCTGCAGCCTGGTCATTACTATTTGTCTTTTCATCAGCATTCTTGTCCTCTGAGCTCCAACTAAAATCTGCTATCAAACTTGGCTTCCAGAATTTTAGGCTGCTTCTCCAGTTAGCATCTCCAAACCTTTCCAAACTCCTCTTGCAAACAAGTTCCACAGGCTTTTGAATCACATGGTCAAGTAGTGTCACAGTAATGACCCCCACTCCTGGTACCAAACTGTATCTTGGTTACTTTCTTCTTGCTGAAACAAAATACCCAGGACCCATAACTTAAGAGAGAAGTTTATTTTGGTTCATGTTTTGGTCCATAGTCAGCTGGCTCCAAGGCAGGATGACTGGGAGAAGGCATGAAGGAGAAGCTGCTCATGTCGGACTGTGAAGAAGCAGAATTAAAGGAGTTACTGAAATGAGAGTTACGTCTTTCTAGGCATACCCTCAGGGCACCACCACTTCCGGCCAAGCTGCATCTCTTAATAGCAAGACAGCTGTGCTACTATAGTCCAGCCACCTCCCCAGTTCCCCCATGTTCATTTGAGGCTTCGGAGAGACATCTAGATATAAACCATAATACAGACATCGAGGCTGGAAAAGCTCCAGGGTGTAGAGAACTGAGTATCCCACCACTCAGGTATTTGATACTTTGCCTTGGGACACAACTCTATAAAATATGTATTTTCTCACTGATTTATAAGAGTTATCAAGATAAGAAACATGGCTTAGCCCCATTTCATAAAGATAAAAAGTAGCAGAATTAAGGGGACACATGCAGAGAATTCTAGTGACCTCAATTACTCCCTTCCCTCCTCCTCACCGATGCCCTCATCCATGAGGGCTTATGTTTGGGCTCATTTATCTTTAGAAAGCCCAGCTCATTGCCCTCAGTGCCAGATTCATGGCATGTGAGAAATATTTGCCTAGAAAGGCCTTAGTGAGGACTGGAGTATAGTTCAGTGGGGAAACTCATGGGTACGATTCCTAGCACCAAAAACAAAACAAAACAAAACAAAAAGAACCCCCAAAAGCCTGTGGTTCATGTGCCCATGGTCAGAAGGTATTTCAATGCCAGTTCCTTTTCTTTGCTGAGATATTTTATAAGGACCTAGACATAAATATTTGGCAAGTATGTATGTTATCAAGTAATGATTTCTTAGTGTTTATTTTTTGTTCTTTTCTTTTTTCCTTGGAATTCTGTATTGTTGCTACCCTTTTTTCTGTTTTGTTTTCTCCTTAAATAAAATTTTTAAAAAATTTTGGAAAGACCCATTAAATAAACGTGTTCTAAAAGATAAATATCTTTTTTCTTTATTGGATTGATAACAAATGAACATGTTCTAAAATTTAAAAGTAATACAGAAATCTCTTGTTTCTGGTCTCCTTACAATGCTGAACAGTTCTCCTAGAAGTTAAGCAGGTTCTCTACATATATACATATATATTATAGGGTATTCTATAGTATATGAAATATGAAATATATGTGTGTATAGAGTATGTGGTAGTAAAAATATGAACTGGGTGTGGTGGCACACACCTATAATCCCAGCACTTGGGAAACCAAGGCACTCGCTATGTGGCCTAGACTGGCTTTAAACTCACGGAGATCCTCCTGCCCCGGTCTCCCAAGTGCTGGGACCCCAGGCGTGTGCCACTGCACCCAGCTCTTACATTTTAACTACCTTTCTAGCTACTCCTAAGCAATAGTTTGATTTTGCCACTTAGGGGGAAAACCTAATAAAATCTAGATTATGATATTATGAAGAGCTACTTAAGTACAATATCCAAAAAGGAGCACACGGATCATAGCGCGTAGCTCAATAAACTAAGAACACCCTGGTGTAGCTACTGCCTCACCAGTGTTCTGCTAGAGCAGAGCCCAGACGGTAGCGACGGCAGCACAGCCCCCTGCTAAGAATGCTCTCGGTGATGCTGGCCGCACTGAGTACCCGGGAGGTCCAGTGGGACCCTCGGGGTGCCTGGGCTGCGGGTTCTGGCCCGGACCCGAGGGGCACAGATCAGGCCCGGAGTCACGGAGCGACCTGCAGAGCTGTGACTGTGAGGGAGCTGGTTTCTGCCAGGTTTCCCCTGGTTGGAAATCTGGGTATTCCAAACAATTTTGCTTCACTAGGCTGGGTGCGCTTTCATCCAAACCTTCCTTCCCTTTAAGAAACGTGCCTTGGATAGTTATCAAGACCATGCGTGTAGTTTGAAGCATTAAACATGTGCCCGCTGTGCACATGACCATTTGACACGGTGAACACCACCCAGGTCAAGACACACAGCGTGGCCAGTGTCACGGAAGGTTCTGTGGTGCTCCTTCCCTATCCGCCCCATCAGTGACAGCGAACTCTTTAGAGCTGTCAGCGACCCAAACCCACACCACCACTGCCCTGCCTGGCCCCCAGTTTTGCATTTCCTACAATGTCATATAAATGACTTCCTAACATCTTTTTTGTTTGTTTTGGTTTTGGTTTTTGAGACAGGATCTTGCTGCTTAGTTCGGGTGGAACTCACTATGCAACATTGCACTTACTATGGTTTTGAATTTGTGGGCATGCTCCTGCCTCAGCCTCCCGAGTGCTGGGATTACAGTTGTGTGCTGCCACACTTGGCCCTATGATCTTCTGTACCTGGCTTCCTTCACCCACCACAGTATTTCCGAGGGGCCTGCCCACACCGATGCTTTCCGGGTGCCCCTCCCCTTTTCACCGTTGTGTGGGTACACCCCACTTTAGCCCTGTGTTGGCTGGCAGGAACTAGGTTGTTTTCAGTTTTGCCCCTTATAAATAAAACTGCTATAAATATTCACTTCACAGGCCACTTGATGTTCACATGGTTTCGTTTCTCTTGGCTACATCACTAAGAGTGAAACGGCACCCTACATCAAGCACAAATTTTAAATTTAGCAGAAACTGCCAAGTTGTGTGACCAATCAGTAACATTTAGCAAGCCCTGTGTCAGTGTCCAGAGGTCCTGTTGCTTCTTCTTCTCCTCCTCCTCCTCCTCCTTCTTTTCTTCTTCTTTGTCTATCTTTTTGAGGCAGAGTCTCACTATGCAGTTCAGGCTGGCTTGAAACTCACTTGGTAGCCTAGACTGGTCTCGAACTCACAGAAATCCTCCTGCCTCAGCCTCCTGAGTGCTGGAATTGGAGGCGTGTGCTACCATGCCAGGCTCCCACTGCTGCTTGACCCGGATTTTAAATCCTTAGCCATCCCATCCATTCCCATGAGGTCTCACTAAGGTCTTTATCTGCATTTCCCTTGTGACTAATAATGCTAGACATCTCTTGTGCTGCCACCTATATATCTCGGTGAACTGTCTGTTCAAATCTTTTGCCTACTTTGTTGGATTTTCAGGAAAGAGTCTAAGAGCCAGGAGGGGTGGTGTATGACTGTAATCTCGGAGGCTGAGGCAGGAGGATGGAAAGCTCAAACCCAGCCTGGGAAACTTACAGGTTTAGCAATACTCACAATGAAAAATAAAAGAAGATTAAGGATGCATCCCAATGCAAAGAGCCCAAATTCAGCCTCCAGTACTAATGAAAAAACAACAAAAGAGGAATAGTGCTAAAGTTACACATTCAGGGTTTAAATCTTTTAGATAAAGGTCTATAATCAAATACGTGTTTTGCAAATAATTTTCCCACTTACTGTGTCTTAGCTAACCCAAGCCAAAAAGATTTTCTACTATATATTCTTTCATAATTTTTAATATTTTAAGCTGTTATAGTTAGGTCAGTGAGCCATTTCTGTTAATTTTTTATATATGGTATGACATTATTCTGCATGTGGACATAAGTTATTTCAGAACCATCACCAGCAAGCAAGCCCAGTCTCGGAACCAGTACCATGTGCAGGTCGCCGCTGGACTGGAACAGACAGATCTCAGCCCCTTCCATCTCAGGGGCCCAAAAATAAGAAATACCAACCCTCACCCCCATTCCCACCCCTTGCCTTAAGGACCGGCTTATCCAGAGAAACACAGGCTATGATGGTAGCTATGGAGGTGAAATGCAATTGGACGCCTGTGGTGTCTGTTGTTTCGCTAACACTGCTGGTCTAGGGCCAGTGGTCTGATCATAGGTTCAGAGGATAGCGGTACACAGTGTGGCATCTGGGGGGCATCTCCTTCTGAGGGTGCAGCCATTGCTGATTCCATATGGTCTTGTTTTGGAAGTCTGTATCATTTCTATTGCTTTGTTGGGCTGGGTTTTATTCTCTTTTGTTTGTTTATGTCAAATCCAATAGTAGGAGCAGCTATTTCAAAGATAGCAAGATATATTATGGTAGCAATTTGGTTTTACTATAGGCTTGTTTTGAAGTTGTCATGGTTTACGTCGGTGGCCCCCAGGCCTCATGTATTTGCATTGTACATTTGTGACTGGTTCATTGTCTAGTGCTTGGATTGACGGTGTCAGTGCTACACCCTCCCAGGGGGTGGAGCCAGGATGTGATGTAATGGCAGGAAGATGGTGTGTCTCTCTTTTGCCGGTTTCCGCTTGCTGTTTGCAGCGCCATGAACTGCGGCCCTGCCATGCCACCCTGCCTTGGAGCCAACTGAGTATGGACTAAAACCTCCAAGAAGTGTAAGAAATAAACCTTTCCTTTCCCAACTTTGGGCATCAGGTATCTTGTCTCAATGATGAGTAAAAAGTAACTAAGACAGAATTTGGTACTGAGAGTGGGGTCATTGCTGTGACTATACCTGACCATGTTTCTCAAGAGGCTTTGGAAATGGCTTGTGGGCAGAGTTTGGAAAGGTTCAGACATGTCGCCTGGATGCACAGAGCTGGAGCAACTTAGGTTGTTCTGTAGAGGAGATTCTGGTCAGAGCTCAGGAGACCAGAAGGCTGATAGAAAGCCTGATGGTAAAGACCAGGCTTGTGAGGTTTCTGCTGGGAAGAAGAACTGTATTGGTTGTTGGACTCCCTATGATGTGTGTTATGGCTTGGCAGAAAGTTTGTCTGCATTTTGCGCATGCCCAGAGTCTTTGCCTGAGACTGAGATGAAGGGTAATGGACTGATTAACCTGACAAAGGAAATTTCAAGGCAGTCAAATGTTGAGGCTGTGGCATGGCTATTGTTGGGGGCTTTTAGCCAGATCTATGTTGCAAATCAAGAGCAAAGAGCCCAGCAGGATAACTTAAAACACTGTGAGGTTGGCAAGAAGGAAAACTCCAGTAAAGCTGTGGATTGTAAAGATAGTGCGGAGACTTTGATTGTTGAGAAGAAACAGAGAGATAAGAAAGATGGCCGGAGGGCATCCCAGGAAACAGCGGGTGTCCACCCTTTGCAGCCCCAAAACTGCCAAAGTGAAAGAATTTTCTCAGATGAGAAAGCTTCAGAGCTCCGTGCTCCAGAATGGCACGGGAGGCCACATGAGGTTCCAGAATGGTGGCAACATAGAAAAGATTTTCTTCACAATCGGGTTCACAGAGCCCAGCAATCTAGGCAATCAACCTCTACAGCCAAGAGAAACAAAAGACTGGCTACTGCTCTAGCTGGCAGCAGGCCTTGGCGGCATCCACGTGGTGCTGGTTTTAGGTGCAAGGAAAAATGCACAGATTCTGAGGGTAAGAAGGCTTCCACCTCGATTGCAAAGGGCCTGGGAGGCCAAGCACTGTGCCCCTGAGAGGGCAATTTGTAAAGATGTAAGGGTGAAGCCAAAGGTGCAGTGGAGACCCCAGAAGTTTGGAAAAGCCAAGAACATGGATCATCCAAGGAAAGCTGCAAAAACTGAGCAGGGAAGGTTTAAGAGAAAAGCTGCAGGAGCTGAAATCCCTGGAAGTGCCTTGGGGGTGGAATCACCCAAGCCTTTTGGAGCTTGCAACCAGATTGCTTCAAATGCTGAGCATGGAACTCTAGGACTTAATGTTCGCCCTGCTGGATGTTGGACTTGCTTTGTTCCCAATGCTTTATATTCCCCCATTTGTAACTTTTGGAATGGTGATGTTTATTTTGTGCCTTTGCATTTCAGAAATGTTTAACCTTG
>PVJX010040396.1:0-15243 GCA_004027295.1 Dolichotis patagonum | reverse complement strand
AGATGAAACAGATATGTATGGATAAATAGCTGACCAATAAATTGATAGAACCCATACATGTTTAGATAAAGGGATCCAATTAAATAGATAGATAGATGAGATATGTGATAGACTGTTGTCAAGGTTAAGACATAGACACAATGAATACATGGGTTTTTAATCAATATGATAGATACGTATGGATAAATAATAGAAAGATGGCTAGGATCAATAGGTTAAATATATGACATAAGTGAATTTGGAGACAGTTAAATAGATTAGATAAATAAGTGGAATAAATAGAATGAGGACTGGGTGGGACATATGCAAACATACATGGACAGACAGATCAAATAGATGACACAGATGGTTGGATAAAATAGATTGATAGATGATGGATAGATAGATTCATAAAGCATAAATACATAGGATAGATAGATGACAAATGATAGGTAGATAGATAGATAGACAGATAGATCTCAGCTCTTCCTGGAGACAGTGTGAAAAGATAAAGGGTGGGAAGAGACTGCATCTGAAATAATGTTAGATCACAGTAGTTTGGAACCTTTGTTTGGAGCCAATTTTTGAAAATTTAATTTTTCTATTTTCTATGCTTTTTTCTCTTATTTTCAATCAATTCCATTTAATATGCTTTTAAAAATTTACACGTACTTTTATTGTCATCATCTGACTTCTACAGAGACTCTCCAGGTATTACCACACTATGAGAAGAATGATTCAGTATAATTTTGCAGAATAAACTGCTGGAAAAAAATCCTCTTTCTCACATTTGACTCAGGACTCTCTCTGCTGAATGTCAATTCCATTGTCTCTCTAAGGATATTTTGTTACAGCGAGATTTGGTGTAAGTCGCTTCCGATATGCATTCTGATTTCTATCATATAAACAAATATAAATAGGCGACTCTCAAAGATATAATGTGAAAATTTGTATTTTTTTTCCTTGACTCACATAAGCTCAAATATGCATCATTCTAACCAGCAAGAGCTTAGCTTGTTTTCAGGGGGACAATTTCTGATTGTAACTCAATTTTTCTTCCTCAGTTGTGGTTCATTTCTGTATTTACATATCTAGTTTTCTTAAATTGCCTTTCAGATAACTGAGGATCTGTTTCCTGTTTTGTGTAATGTCTTGCTTTTTACCCACATAGTACTAATTGCCATTCTGCAGATTGTATTACACATAAAGCATTTATCAGGGACTCGTAGGTGTGCATCTGAAATTGGTATTTGTGGAAGAAAGTACCTTTTCAGGGGACAGATAGCAAAAAAATATGTTTGCTTTTGTAACTGGCCTGATATTTCAAAGTTGAACAGACTCACCAAGGAAGTGTGAATTATATGCTATCATTAATTCAAGCTCTTTCTCACACACATTTTCCATCATATGTTTTAACTTTTATATATAATAAGACACATATGATGTAGATATAGAAAGATCGTCATATAAATTATATAAATCAAACATCAGTCAATACATACATGTAATAAATTGTGAAAATGCATTGAAAATAGATATTTTGTGCTGTCTGAAATAATAATCCTTTTTTAAACAAACTTATGTACTTTTTGATCATGTGAGAATTATGCACACGTAGCAAAAGAACCAGAAATACGCACTGTTATGGCCCATTTAAGAAATGGAAATTACAACTACACTGAGATTCCATCTCATGCCATTAAGAATTGTCCATTTCATGAACTTAAATATTAGCACATGCTCTGGTAAGTCTCTAGGAGAAAAAAGAGCGCTTCTACACCACTGATGGGGATGCAAAGTACTGTACTAAAACAATTATGGAAATCAGGGTGGAGATTTCTCATAATAAAACTAGGAGTTCCACGTGCAGTACAGTTTTCCACTCCTAGGTATCTCCCTGCAAAGAGTTAAAGACTTCAGATTACAGTGATTCATGCACACCCATGTCTGCAGCAGCACAATTCCTAATAGCTCAATCTCAGACATGGCTTGTATGTCCATCAATGGATGAAAGGGCAGAAAGATGTGTTCACACACAGAATGGAGTGCTATGCTGCCACAAACAAGGATATTTATAAGAAAATATGTTCACCTTGGGACCTTAGTGTTAAGTGAAATAAATCAAGCACACAAGCTTAAATGTCACATGGTTTCTCTTTTATGACACACTCAAAATATGTGTATAAAGAAAAGATAATAAGGAGCAGGGAGATAGATCTTCCTCAAAAGGAAAACTGAGTAAAAGATGGAGAGTGGAGAGATGACACTGAAAAGGAATAAAAAAGGAATTAAGATGTTTTAAGTACACGCACCAACTCCCCAAAAGGAACGCAAACATTCTGTACTGCAGGTATGTGCTAATAAAAATAAAATAAAGCCAGAAGGGTATCGGTTAGGGGTAGAGCAGAAGAGGAAAGTTTTACTGACTAATGTTAAGATGTAAAACTCCGCTGGGCTCCTACAGTTCGTTTTATGTCTATAATTATGGACTTGACGGACTGACTTTTATGATGATCCGACTTGCAGGAGAAAGCTTAGGAATTCTAGCAAAGCAGTTCAAAGGGTAATGAGAGAATCCCCCTTAAGTGTTTCCTGGGTTCAGCCTCCAGATCCTTCCGACAGTAACTTCTACTGGGCTGTGACATTGATTCCAAGAGGAAAAACTTAAATGATGTCTTTAAAAATTTTTGCAACAGGGACTGGGGGGAAATCGATTTGAAGGGTTCACGGTCAGTTGTAGAAGGAGTGGTTGTTTTCTGCCAAAGCTGTGATGGTGAAATACTAAATTTCAGATGACACAACCACCCCAGAGATGCCCCATCTTTCAATTCCCGTGCTAGGACGGTAGACCGGCTGCTTGCAGGGTGGCTTTGGATAAAAACTTGGCAGTTGAAAGACAAAATGAACAGCATGGTTTTGATTTCCTAACTCAACAGGGGCAGAAGGGAATTCTGTTGTTCCACTTAGTGCTTTGAACTGAGGGTGGTTGGTGAACCCCTGGATTTCTTCTGGTTGTGCCGATTAGTGCTACTTGGACGCTGATTAGAAACTGTTGCATTTCCACTCAGCAAACTGGAATAGGAGCTCTGGGGTTTATCTGACGTTGTGAGGTCTAGTTATCATTTCTTTACCAGGGATGTTCCTTTGGTTTTCGTGTGTTTTAATTTCCAAATTAAAAGGGGGTCTGTATCATTGTTTTTACTCTCTTTGTTGTTGTGGCTGTTTTTAAAATGGAAAAATGGAAGGTGATACACAAGGCTAGAGAGTCTGGAAGTTTTACGAATGGTGATAATGTTCCGAGTGCTAACTTGACATTACTTCATTTAACCTGGTTATTCCAAAGTAGCATTCCTTTGCCAGCTCTTATAAATAATTTTTTTCACTTTTTATTGACCCATGCATGCAGTCCATAAAGACAGGGCTCCCCAAGGGAAGGTGGTATTTGTACATAACACATTTCAATTTTCTTTCATTGCTTTGTTATTCAATGAACATTTTTACTAATAGTAACTTTAAGACTTTGGGGAAAATTCACTCAGTGACTCTGTAAAATGATGTCATTTTTTGCAAACTATTCTCTTCTTCTTAAAAATGTTTAGCATTTTCTTAAGTTTTTAAATAGTGAATATGAATTCCAAGGAATTGGACCAGTACATTAGATGCTATTTATTCTCTTGGTAAGGGTTTCCAAAGCAAGAACACAGCGTGTCGAGGATAAATACTGCATTTGTGGCCGTTGGCTCTGAAAATGTGGGTATAGTGACACATACATGCTGAGGGCTCACGGATAGAAAATTATAACAAAATCAGTGTGAACTAGTCTGTTAAGTTCATCAGTGATGACATATATACGGACGCCTTCAGCTCATTTCATGGTCTTGGTCACAATTTTGTCTCACGGTCTTGATAAACTAAGAAGAATAAAATGATAAGGTTATTGATTCTGACAAGTAAATTATGAAAATCTTAAGAAGACTCTGATTAAGAGGAAGATAGAGAGGAAGGGGGTTGGGAGAGGAGAGAAAGCAGAGGGAGAATAGAAAATATGGCAAAGTAAGTGATTTTTTTAAACACAAACTTTTTGCAAATGGGAAGGGAACAAGAATGTAGAAGAAGCGGGGTTCGAGGGGAAGGTAGGCTGTAAAAGCAAAGAGAGAAAAAAGAATTAAGATAGATTATGTGCAGGTACCCACTCCTCAGGATAACTGTAATAATTATGTAGTACAAACATATGCTAAAAAATGACAGAAAGATGAAAGATGCTCTCAGTTTAAGGAAGAGTGGGAAATGTAACCATGGGTTGCTTAGATATGTTTTTAAAAAAAATTGAATTGCCTGATCATAAGCAAGCGAAAAATGCAAAATAAAGATTCCGAGTTAAAACTGATGAGTCACCAGAAAAACTTTAAGGAGGGTTAGAAACAAAAATGATTAAAGAGTAAGAGTAAGAGAAATATGTGAATGAATAACATTATATTTGTCTTAACTTAAAATTTTTTTCATTTTTTATTTTAAAAACAAAAAGGAATAAAAAAGATAGAGTTTCAAAAAATAGGAAATTAGCACTAGTTAATACATTGCACATTGCTATCTTGAAAGTAGTTGTTGGGATTTGAAGATGCAGGCATGGAATAAAAATGATCCAACAGTCAGACAATGAAATTTCAGGTAAGAAAATCAGCCTCAGCGAGTTTCCCAGAATTCCTTTGCTACCTTAGAATGTGATCATCCAATCAGGGCCCATTGAGGTGCAACTTACAAGTATGCATTAGGAATATCGTTCCCATTTAACCTGTAACTATCCTTACAGAAGCCCATAGTACAGGAGATATGCATCTATATTCTTCGCATTTCAAGTGGTAATAAAAATAGCAAAGGCCACCAAGGTGTTAAGTTTTAAAATGACCACTATTCATCTTCTCCCACGTCTCCATTTCCCTGAGATTCAGCTTGAATCTACTTTTCCCTGGGGTCCTTCCCCGAATCCCTCATACGAAGGGACTCTCTTACCCTTGAAATAGTCGTCATCATTTCATAAGCCCAAAACACGAACTCATCTTGTTCCCTTTTAAATTTTGCAGTGTTCATCCCATTGATTAGCCTTTTAAAAATATTTTTTGTGCTTTTCTGGAAAATCAACACCTACCTGTTTATAAAACAGATTTATTTATTTCTGAAAAAAATATCCCTCCTTTGACTACTAGCAACATCTGCTTGATTTTACAAGTTTCACCTTTTTAGCCCCTCTCTGTATTTATAATTTGATAGGCTTCTCTTTCTTTCTTCTTTCTTTCTTTCTTTCTTTCTTTCTTTCTTTCTTTCTTTCTCTCTCTCTCTCTCTCTTTCTTTCTTTCTTTCTTTCTTTCTTTTTCTCTCTCTTTCTTTCTTCCTTTCTTTCTTCTTTCTTTCTTTCTTTCTTTCTTTTTCTCTCTTTCTCTCTTTCTCTTTCTTTCTTTCTTTCTTTTTTCTTTCTTTCTTTCTTTTCTCTCTTTCTCTCTTTCTCTCTTTCTTTCTTTCTTTCTTTCTTTCTTTCTTTCTTTCTTTCTTCTTTCAACAGGGTATCACTATGTAATCCAGGCTGGCCTTGAACTCTTGGAGATCCTCCTGTCTCAGCCTCTGCAGTTCTGGGATTATGTTGGAGCCCTTGAACCTGACTACACGTGCGGGGCTGTGGCATGGCCTGGGCATGGCTGAACTCAGAATGAGGAGACACCTCAGGGGGCAAGACAGGCCACAGCTGAGGTCTCCTGAAGACTTGCTGTATAGTTTTCCTTAATTAGCATCGTCTGTTGCTCTGAGGGGTCCTCGAGCCCCTCCCGAGATCCTGCTCAGGTTTCCTCCTTTGTCTGCTCAGCTCCTCGCTTGTTCTGATTAAATATGGGCTGCCCAGGGTCAGTCAGCGGCAGGTCAGCAGAGTTAGGACCTGTACAGAGGATCTCACTCCTGCAGCCCTGGAAGCCATGCCCTGCATCTCATTCCTCTCAGCCTGGGCCGTGCACCCATTTGGGGGATTGGGGTTCTAAGCAGAGCCCAGCAGGATTCCAAGGGTGCCCCACCATTCTCAGCTCATTACTTTTATCTGTCTATAACTTCATTCACTAATTTGAAGAACATTTTGCTTGTATGAAAATTTCTGAAGAAGATAGGAGAGATGGGCACTTGGCAATGTTTGCCCACAATCCCTGGAGCTGTTTGCACGTCTACAAAATATTGTTTCCAAATTGTCTACCTGGCATTGCCAGCGTACGCCGTCTTGTTCATGGACTTATTTCTATTAGAGTGGGAAGTGTGTACCAAAAGCATATCTTGCAGAAGCAATATGGAGGACCTGCATAAGTTTATCAACGCTGTATTTCTTACATCTTATTTTCTCTTGATTAGATGATACAGAGAAATGCCTGAATTTTTTGTTTCCCAGTTACCTTGATATTTTTTTTCCAAAAAAATGTGTTTTTCTTCTTCTATACTTAAAGGCGTTTGTAAATTAACTTGACGCTCACTACAGTGATAGTCACTGGGTATTTTTGTGTCCGGCACGCTTAAGCATCTGACATCAATTGTTGTTTATCTTTTAGATATCACTGCTTTGACTATTATCAGACCTAGGAAAGGATACAGATGGGTGATGATCTACAGCGTAACACACAGGCAGCAGAATTAGGAGTGAAGTTGCTTTGGGCCATGGATGAAGGAAGAGACCAGAGGGACCGGGATTATTGTGCATCCTAAGTAACACTTGAACAAAGACAAATTCCTCTGGGAGATCTTGTGTTGCTGTGATCCTATTGGAGAGATGTGGGTGGAAAGCCATTTCATTAGCAAGAAATAGTGGTGCCTTAGATATTTCAGTTGTGTCAAGTGCTGTTTCTGATTTCCCGTCACCCGTCGAAGATGTCACGATCTTATTCAGGTTGCGATGAATGCTCTTCCTGTGAATTTGCACGCCTGGCAATATGCACGCAGGATAATCAGCTAAAAGGAGCTGATCGAGGTGGGGCATGCTTGTTTTCCTAGTGCTGTGGGAGGCTGACACAGGATTATCCCAAACTTGAATCCAGCCTCTGCAATTTAGTGGTTTAGGAGGCAACGTAGTGATTGTCTGAAAATGAAAAACTATATATATGTGCGTGAAAAAAATTAAGAACTGGGATTGTATAGCTCCGGGACAAAGCCCTCCATGACAAGATTCAATTTCCAGTAGCAAAATTAATCAGTCAGTTAATTGACCTATCAAATATAAATAAATGCGTTTTCACTTACAGTACTACAAACTGATGCCCAAATGTTCTTCTCCTTTGGATAAACTACAGACGTCTCCCATTATTACAGCTGTCCTTACAGGAATCTGTTCTTCTCTCTGCTGTATTCACTGAGACCTTTAACAAGCATTTCTTGCTTTACTTCCTATTTTTTTAAACATTTTAATTATTATCACGGTACTCAGAGCACGCCTAATCCAGAAACCCAGAATTCTAACTGATCCAAAATCTTGACGTTACTCAACACTACCAGGAGGTTAGAAGTAGATTTCACAACTCCTGTGAGGATTTCAAATGAATGCACAAACCTGCCGTAAAGTACCGTGCAAAATTTTCTTCCAGCTTTGGTATAAAGTGGGTATGAAACATAAATAAGTTTTGTGTTTCCACATGGATCCCATCCCTGTGATATCTCATTATGTACCACAAAAATTCAGAAATCTTTTCTTTTTTTTAAATCCAAAGTCTAAAGTACTGGTAGTCCCAGCATTTTAAATAAAGGTTATTCAAACGGCATTATTAGAGAGAGTAATGTCGTGATTCCTGTATATTGCAGTATACTTACGTACCTTGAATTCATTCTAAATTAAACACTAAAAAAGTGCCCAAAATTATTTTAACAGGAAAATGAAACCCTTTCATCCTATCAACAGGCACAAGGAGAAATTCTCCTTAAAAAACCGCCTAGGTAGGTTTGTGAAGATAACACAGAACTTCCGTATTTCAAGAAACAATCAGGAATGATAGCAGTGCAAGTGTAAGATCTACTCATACTTCTTAAACCAAAGAATATTTCTCAAAACCAAAGAATAGTTTGAAGACGACTCAATTCTGCCATCCTTAGTCATCTGTGAAAATAAATCTACACAGTACACAACTGGAGCCTCATAATCCTCTCTGCGTCTTTGGTTCTTATCTAAAATACTATTTGAAATATTACATTTCTACTGGAATATTGAGGGTAAGATTGTGAATTTTGTTATTGTTCTTTTTTCCGCTATGCTATCACAATAAATGTATTCATTTTTTGTCACCGCAAATGTGGTGTGATTTTGATTCATATCAGCTTAATCTCAAACTATTATTTAGAAGCTCTTGATTCCAACATTTTCTGGAAAAATGCTGTAAAATGCATTTACATTTTTCTATGTTGAACTTAAATGGGAAAATTTTTGACTCAAATTTAAATAACTTTGCAATAGATACTGTTAAGGGAAGCAAATCTCAGATCAATAGTTGCTTGAGGTCTGACACCGATAAATGGTCATGATTCTTCAAGTTGTGATGGATAAAGACAGAATCAATGCCAGTAAATGATACATTAAATTTAATCAATATTTTGGCATGACAGGACCTTGTTGTTGATCGTGGTCCTGCTGTTAAATTTGGATTAGATTGTTTTAAAAAAACTGCTTAAATACTATCACATACAGCTTCTTGGCAGCCTTGGGTCTCCTGGAAATGACACTGATAAATTACGTTTTTACTAAACTGTGAAAAACGGTGTTAGAAGTACAATAAAGATAAACAGATAGACTTTGAATAAACATGACATTTATGCATTAGTTAAAACTTTTCAATTCAAGTTAAGGATGACTGGGTAAGAAAATAACAGAAACAATAAGAAGAGATACAGACAGATGATACATAGATGATAAATATAGATAGGTGATAGATGGACAGATAGATGGATAGATAGATGGATAGTTAGATAGATAAATAGCAAAATAGAGAAATGGACAGATAGAGATGATAGATGCCAGAATAACTGGATAAATAGATGATATGTAGTGGATTATAGCAAATGATGACAGACTGATCAATCTAGCATTAAATAGCTAGATAGCCAGATAGCCAAGAAGACAGACAAACTGATAGACAGATTAAATAGAATACATTATTCTCAATTTATTTTATTTGCAAATTTCCTTCACTAACATTTAACTCCTGTAAACAGCAGAGTCTTCTTCGTGTATTCTCAGGCATATCTAAGTTGTACAGATTGGCATCTGAGGATATTTATTTCTGTGGGAATGCCTATCATAAAGATAAGAATACGTGAAGCAAGGATTTTGACCCATGAACAGATGAGGAAGCTTGTGCAGAAACTGGCGTAGAAAATCTGAAAGCACATTCAGTTTTATACATTACCAGAATTTGAAAGAAAAGGGACTTTTTGGAATCAAAATGGACTTTGGCAAGAATCATTCACCAATCTCCTGATACTAACTTCCCTTGTTATGAAATATCGGCTCACAGACAGTCGGTACCTTGTGCTTTTCTTCTGTGGTTTTGTTATTTTCCTGGATAAGGGAACTAGATCACCCTGAGACTCATTTATGTCAGATTCCATCACTACATTCAGACCCTGAGCCCATGTCTTGGACATAGTAAGGGAATGAATGTTAATCACTTTGAGTTTCATTTGCCCCTGTTACGAGTTAGTCCAAAATCTCCCCACAAAGCATGCGTGTTAAGAACTGGGGTGATTTGGAGGGGACTAGCTTATGGAGATTCTTAGCTATTTGCATGGGCTCACCCATAGTTTAGATAATTTGATACCATTTTTCCTGCTTTCTTGCCTGACCTTCTGCAATACCATCTCTTTGTCCATTCAGCTGACTAATTTTAATCAATCAGTCACATTAAACCTCTCCTTGCTTGCATGGTAGGTCTCAGGACTTTTGTCTGAGAAACAATGGGTTAACCAATATAATAAATGCATTTCTGCAATGTTTTTTTCTGCCTTGAACAGGCTTAAGAGTTATGGAGCTAGCCAACCATGGACTTAACCCCTGAAACTGTGAACCCAAATAAAAACTTTCCTCCTCTTAGTTATATATCACAGGTATTGTTCACAGTGTCACGTCCAATTTCTGTGTTCGTTTCCTGGAACAATCTCTCTCACTGATTGCCAACTGACTGCATGACTCAGGGTAATCCGACAGGAAAAACAGATTGAGATTTTTCCACCAAACTCTTTTTTTCCCCCACTGTTGCTTTTGAGGAATAGCAATGCCTCTCTTTCATTTAACCATGACTTATCCCCCTGAGTAAAAAAAGCACTACAGCTAACAAATTTGTATAAATTCCATGATAATTTATTAATACCCTTCATGATTCATCAAAAAATGTATGTGCCAACATAGGAAAGATTGGAACATAACCCCAGAGAGATATTAAAAAAATAATCATATTTAAAATAAAAAACACAAGAAAAATACGTATTTGTAATCTTAGCAAACAAATATTAATGAATACATATTTCTGTGATTCATGGGAAGGCAGCAAGTTTTTGCATAAGGTCCCCCAAACTTATAGATTTTTCCAGAAAATATTTTATTTCTTATTAAAAGAAGAGATAATTATCTTGCTTTTATCAAACACCAGTGTATACTATGCTGCATACACAAAGGATACATTTTGTGCCAACACATCCTTCATATTATACCATCATTACAAATTCAAAAGTGAATATTTTATTGCCAAATTTTGGGAAATTGTATTTATGGGTGGCTTTTATACCCCTTTCATCCGACTGAGGCTTTCTGGGTCATTTTGCACAAAATAAAATGAGAATTCTCAAAGAAATGACAGATTTTTAAGGAAAGCAAACTCTGGTATTAAGTGGGAGATGATTCTTTTTTCTTTAAACTTGGGAAATTTACTGTGTGTAAATTCTGCTTCAGAAAACTGTGTAAATTTACTGCACTTACATCAAATGTACGACTAACTTAGGTTTAAAGAGTAATGCAGTAGAAGGGTTAATTATGGTGAAAAATAAACATCTCAGAATTTATTTGGGACAACTAGTTTACATTTCAGGAATTTTTTTAGATACTGGGTGTCAAAAGCAAGGACTGTCTCCCACTGAATTCTTTTCTTAGTCCATTTGAGTTTTTCAGATGAAGTCTCACTAAATTGCCGTGGTGGGACTCACTGAAGTCCATTTGTGCTAAAGTTCTTCATACCTCTGCAAACTGGTCTGTTCCCGTAAACCATTAATTTAATTTTTCTCCTAGGTAGTCATGGCTGTTTACTTACCTAATAACATATTTTAATGGATAATGTTTCAATCTGGTTTCCCAATATTTTAAAATGGATGCAGAAAAGTGATTATTTTGCGATTTATATCACATTAAGAATTTATTGCTTTATGATGTTATAATGCTGGATATGCAAGAGTCCTCACCCACACTCCTTAGGAAGGAAACCTGCTCTTCAATAATTCACAAAACAAATTCATGTCTCAAATGCAGTTTGAGACAGTTTGCTCAGTTGATATTTACTCTACTCCACAGGATCGGTAATGAGGTTTTGGAGGTCAAAGCAATATCCCTGTGTAAAGATGCTGTTTGCACATGGTCCTGAGGAAGAAATCCACTCCCTGAGATGTCCCTGCTGGGCAGTTGTTTACCTGGTGTGGACGCTGTCTTGTGTTTGATCCCAGTGTGGAACAATAAAAGAAATAAGAAAAGCCAGGAAGAAAGGAAGGAAGGCAAAAGAGAGAAAGGAAGGAAGGAAGGAAGGAAGACAGAAAGAAAGAAAGAAAGAGAGGAAAGAAAGAGAAAGAAGAAAAAAAGAAAAGAAGAGAAAAAAGAAAGAAAGAAGATAAAATCAGAACGCTTGAAGAAAGAAGCTATATACAATAATTTTGGGGTTCATTAAATGCAATAATGTGATCCTATGTCTTACTTATTAATTTGACTATTTATTGGGCCCTATTTTTTAAATTAAAGAGGAAAAAATAGAAATGAAAATAACAGTGAAACAGTTTCAAAATAGGCTAGTAGGACAGGAATGCTAAGGGATACACTACATATTACCATCTTCACAGTAGTTATTCACAATACAAGGTATAGGCATCAGATATTGTCCAAACAGTTTAAGGACATGGACTCCATGTTTTACAGCAGTGATATTCCAAAAACATTGGCTGAAGGAGCAGTATACATTTCATCCAGAGTACTATAAAAGTGGGAATTATTGGAGCAGAAACACAAGGCGTATGTCCAGCCATCTATGTCCCCTAAGAAAACCTTCAGGGGACCTTGCTATGGTGCTTAACCTTGGGAATGAGTTATCTGGACCATGTGTGTGGACCACATGTTTTAAACATGTTTGACACATCTGCATGATTTTTAACAGAGTACACCAATTAAGATGCTACAACTCATCTAAGTATGAAAATACCAAAATTGCAGATGAAATAACAATGTTTAGTGTGATGGAGAGATATTCTACTTTGTTCAGTGAAATTCAGAAAATAAAGTTAACATTCATTCATACAGTAATGGTAGATATGGAAATTTTATATGTCGATAAATATGCGCATTTCATTGCTAAAAATAAAGTAAATATTTAAAATGATTAAGCTTGTACGTAAAATGATAAGAACTGTATATGTAACCAATTTCATCTCTACCAAAATCTCATGGTCCCGTTGATACAAGTAATGGGGAATAGATTTAGATTTTGGCTTTGTCGGTTATTTTATTTTGTTTCTGGCTTATATTTTTCTATTATTTCCTGTTTGCAGTATATAGTCCGTATCCTGTGCTCAAGGTGGTATCTCCTTTTCCTCTATTCCTTTCTCTTGGGCTCTATCTCTTGATTCACTTCACCTCTGAGAAAAGATCTATCTCTTTACTTAGCATTATCTTTCATTTTGCAGTTTTTATACTGTGGGTTTCTTGTGGTAGAGAAACCATGAGATCATATATCAAAGATTTGGTGTCTGATGTAGTTCATTTCATAGCGTGTTCTCCAGGTACCTTGACATTCCTACATATGCCTCTAGCTTTCTCCCTTTAGGGCAAAGTAGTACTCCATTGTAAAATGGATTTGTGATACAAAATAGTGACCTTCATTGTGGAGAACTGGTACATTCTCATATAACATACGGGTCCTTCTTATTTTCCATTCTCTTCCCCTCTCTCTACATAAATGTACATAATGCTAAATAGGATTCCATGAGCAATGAACTGATTTCCCAGACACTATGACAATAAACAATCAGAGACCCAATTACACTTTTCACCTTTTAGATAAATTCAGATATCACCTCCAATACATTTGGCCCCCCAAGAATCAGAAATCTTCAGAATATGAGCTAAATAGGAATCCAAGAGACTATGAGGAAAGAAGCAGTTATAACAAAATCCAAATGCCTTTAGTTTTGCTGTTTTTGTCATAAGAAATATGTATTATTCACAAATAGGCCTGGAATTTTCCACCGTATTTGGCTTCCCATGAGGGGATTAAATAAATAATAATATTAATAATAATACTGGTACATATTGTTAAATAACTTTATTTAAACTACTATTCAGTGCTTTAAATAGCTATAGAAATGTGTAGTTTCCATCTAGGGTGAAACGGACAGTCATTAATACTGCTGGTTTTGAGTAATTAAAAAGATAGTTCCAGAAAAGCCAAGCTGTCTAGATAAGAAATAGTATTTTCCTATGAGCACACATGCTAGAGTGGGTGGCCATTTGTCACTACAGAATAAGCTCATTAGGACATTTGGTCACTGATACCTTACAATGGTGTAATTCAAAATATGTGTCAATGCGATTTAATATCCATAGGTAACTTCATTTGAAAGTAGTTATTACAGCATTTGATATTAGATTGGAAAAAAACTACTTTTGGAACATGTCTTAAGTTAAATTAGTTAAAATATATTTCAAAGACATGAATAGTGTTGCTAACAGCAGACAGGACTTGATTAAGGATTAGCATTCAGGAATGTTTGCTTTTATTTTATTTCATTCGTACTCCTCAGTGTGGGATATGCTTCCTCATAAACATTATCAGAATGATTCTGTTCTCTAGGGTGACTTACTTGATTCTCAGTTTATTGCTAAGAAAATCACCTTTCACAACTAGCATTTTCAGGCATCTGCAACTGAGATTCCTCCATTCAAAAGATTGCAATACTCTCCCACAGAATTATATGATACCTTTTTGCTGAATGAAGCACAATAAATCTTGCAAACCTATGAAACCACTAGGGTGCAGAATTAGGATTCCCATTATTTCTGGTAATTGAATCCAGCCTGATTCTGCATGTGAACATAATACTTAAATAGGCTCACATACAGTGCAATGGTTTCTTGACTGAGTTTTGCAAAGAAATTTAGTTTTTTGAAGACCTAACTGGGATATCTCCCTTGAATCCTACTGTCAGTGGATTATTTTAAACAGGACTAAATGTAAATTAGGTGGTGTTTTAGGATTATATACTCATTTAATTCCAATTATGTGATGTTCTAAGCCCTTTGGCTTCTGAATGGCAACTTATTTTAAATTTAATATGGCAGAAAACTGCATACGATCGGACTAAAGGCTGTGTTTGAAATTGCTTCTCTTATTGTGATAGATTCATAGTGGCTGTGATCGCTGAGATTCAGGCATTTGCTTTGATCAAAAGTGAAAAACAAGTTTGGAATATAGCTCGTTGGCACAGTACCTGCCTGGCAAGCATTAGGTCACGAGTTTAATTCCAGAGAGAGAGAGAGAGAGAGAGAGAGAGAGAAATGAAACAAGCCATGTGTGATGATGCATGCCACTAATCTCAGCATTCTTGGAGGCTGGGACCAAAGAGCTCAAGTGTAAGATCACCTGACTGGTTGTACCAACTTTGGAAAACTAGATCTAAAAAGAGATGTAAACCTAGCTGGGTGATATCATCCTGGATTCAATCCACAGACCTCAAATGAATAGATACATACTCATATTTTATGTATTTATTTCCAGTTCATTTGCAATCAGGGGCTTCACCCGGAGCTAGATACTCATCTCTTTCATTATTCATTTTTTGAGGCAAGATCTCAGGAAGACCTCAAATTAACAAGTCTGGACTTAAACTCGTAACCTTCCTGTCTCAGCCTCCCTGAGTGATGGAATGACAGTTACGCACCACCATTTCTGGCTAAGCATTTTAAAGAACAATGAATGCTCTTGGTCACTGAAGGAGTTAGTACATTTCATAGATACA
>PVJX010040395.1:0-15219 GCA_004027295.1 Dolichotis patagonum | reverse complement strand
CTCAAGGCTCCTGTAGGTAAATGGATGCAACTGGAGATCATGCTCATGGCCAAAACAGTTCGAACTCATACATGAACCCTAGCATGAGAAACAGAAAGAGTAGTGGGATCCAAAAGCAAAATAGTTAACGTAAGGGCAAAGGGGAGGAAATACCTGGGAGGGAAAGGTGGAAACTACTGTCAATTTCTTATTGTCTTATCTTGAACTCTTGCATTGTTTACACAATTTTGTTAGGTTTGGCTTTGTTCTGTCTTGTTTTGTTAGATTTTATGCTATCGGATGGTAGGGGCAGCTATTTTGAATGTAATGGGATATTTTATGGTAATCATGATTTCCTATTACATTGCTTTGAAGTCTTATAATGTTTTCATTCATTTGTTTGATTGGTTTTATTGTTTTATTTGATTTTTTTATGTGTGATGGTATGAACAGCTACTTTGAAGAAAACAAGACACTGGTAACCACTGTTGATTTACTATCACCTTTTTTGAAGCCCTACCATACTTTTGTTCTTCTGTTTTGATTGGTTCTATCCTGTTGTGTTTTATTCGATTTTATTATGTGATTGTATAGACAAATTTTTGAGGAAAACGATTATAGTAGCCACTGTTCATTTCCTGTTATTTGGGTTTGAAGTTGTATAATGCTTTCATTCCATTGAATGGTTTTATACTATATTGTTATGTTTGATATTATTGTGTGTAAAGGTATGCTCAACTATTTCAAAGAAAAGAGACATTATGGTAGCTAATGTTGATCTCTGGTGGTCTTGTGGTGAAGTGCTGTGTTGCTTGCACTGTTCTGTTCTGATTTGCTTTGTTTTGTTCTCTTGTGTTTTATTCTCTTTAAAATAAAATTTTTTAAGAAGTGAAATGAGGAGGGCTCCTCTTGGCAACCTCCGGAGGAGTAAGTGCTTTGAGGCAGCTATACCCTCCAGAGCCCTGCGAGGCCTTCAAGTCCAGCATGCGTGAGTGATCAAACAAGTGCAATTGCTGCCTGTTCCACCTCAAACCTCACCACTAAAGGGAGGACAGGAGAGAGCAAGGATGCACTTAGTGCAAAAAGAATGGAAGCAGAACGAGGTGTAGCACCACACACCCATCATCCTGGCACTCTGGGAGGCTGAGGCAGGAGGTTTGCAAATTCAAACCCAGCCTAGGCAATTTAACAAGATGGTTGGGGGAGAAACTGGGAGTGAAAGGTGGACTTGAAAACAGGAATATCTTATTCGTATAACAAAAAGGTATATTCATAGAACTCTTTCCTCATTCTTATTGCAGGCAGTAGCTTCTTCCTCATCTGAACAGCAATGTACTCTCTACTAGAAAGAAATGAATCAGAGAGACTCAGATTCAGGGGCACCAGGCATAGCTGAGAACAGGCATAGCTGCCATGTTAGAAACAGGGGTTGGGTGGAAGTCTAATTACTAAACGGTGACCAATTTCCCTGCCTCTGGATAAACATATACCCACTCCCTATGTGACTCCCAGAACACTGACGACCCCCAAGACAAGATTTGAGAGTTTCTCTTTGGGAAAATAAGGCAGCCCAAACTAAAAAGACCCCAAAATTCTGACAGTTGAGAGCTCTCTAATGAAACAACTAGACCAGATCATCTAATGTCAAAACCCATCATTTGACCACACAGTGTCTTCCTTTATATTTTGTGTTAATGACCAGTGGACAGTTAGTTGAGAACTTCCAGTCCCATGAGGGAAACCACTACAACACACTTTGCAAGGTTTTCTTTGGTGACGGAACATCCCAAGCGCTCTTTGCTCACAACAGATAAGATTTCTCAGTGATGAGCAGGAAGGAGCTGTCATTCACTTGACACCAGAAGAAAAATCAAGGACATGCAGACTTAACTCATGACGTATCTGTTCATCTCAGTATTTTAGTTATTTCCTGTTTCACAATAGACACCTGTGGGAGTGGTGCTCACTCTTTGATATAACAGGTAACCAGTTCATAAATGTAATCAATCCTGTAATTGGTCAACTTGGTAGAAATTTTAAAACTTTGTTTCATTCTAATCTCTACCAACCATGGTCACTACACTTGTATTAATGTTAACCAGTTACCAGTAGGCACAGAATGCATCTGGAAGGCTGGGGATTCAGCTCAGTGGTGCAGCACTTGCCTGGCAAGTGTGAGGTCCTGGGTTTGATTCCTGGTACGAGAGAGAGAGAGAGAGAGAGAGAGAGAGAGAGAGAGAGAGAGAGAGAGAGAGAGAGACTATATCTAGGAAACCATTTCTTGCTGGTTGAACAAAAGCTTCCTTCATGGGAAGTCCCTGCCCTGCTTCCTATAATAGGGTGCTGTGAAGGTCCCCCCATACCCTAAATCCTCTGTCAGCTGAAGTCCTGTAAGAAGCAAACATGGACAGGGAATTAGACATGTGCACGGGAGGAGATCCCTATGAAAGAGGAAGGGGACGGGAATAAGAAGCCAGATGGAGAAAACTTCAGATCACGATGCAGGAAAGAAGGGATGAAGGAGGGCCAACAAATTTCTGAGACTGAAAGCCCAGGCTTATGAAAAGCCCCAGAAAGTGAAGCCTGCCCATCAGGAGCTGAGCCAGCTCTGGTACCCACAGGACTTCCATCTACTTTGGCAGCTGATGTTAGCACAGTTTACGCATCTAACACTTCACATACAACAGTCACCTGTGATTCAAGCAGACAGCAGAATCTACAATCATGTACTGTGCAGTTGGCTGAGAAGTGGAAGTATAAGCAAAGAAATAGGTATGGGTATTCATGGAAGGAAGGAGGAAGGAAGAGGGCAGATGGATGTTGGCTACACTTGTGTGTCCTGGAAATGCCAATCACTGTCTCTCACATCCACTTTCTTTTCTGAAAGAATCTTGTTCCAATTTGAACCCTAATGGGAGGCAATGAGTGCCTGAAGCTGTCTTTTTACCTGTGTGCTCTTATATTGTTTCTTTTTAAATTTTTGCTTTTAGTAGTGCATGTTTGAAGTGCATAATGATTACATTCTTTGTGGGGAGTTGATCCATGTATATAATACATCTCCATTCTCTCTTCATCCCTTCCCCCTTGCTTTCCCTTCCCCTCCTTTTATCTCTTGATGCCCTTCCCTTTTTGCAAAAGATCTTTCTCTCTGCTTCCTATTATCTATCTTTTATTTTGCTCTTTAATTTATCTGTACTTTGGGTTTCCCTCATAAGATAACCCATGTGATATTTAAGCATGTGTGTCTGATTTATTTCATTTAACATTATGGTCTCCAAGTGCATCCATTTTCCCACATATGAATCATATGTATCCTTATTTATGGCTCAGTAGTATTATACTATGTATAAATACCAATTTTTCTTTAACCATTCATCTACAATGGACATGTAGGCTGCTTCCAAGATTTAACTGTAATGAATTGTGCTACCGTAAACATAAACATACATGTATCACTGTAATAGGGTATGTTTAGCTCTTTGGGGAAGATACCTAGAAAGGGAATAGCTAGAACAAATGGAATTGCCATTTCTCTTTTTTCTAAGCTGGGTCAAATGTTTCTCTCTCTCTTTCTCTTTCTGTGGGATTTTGAACTAAGTTCACTGAGAAACTGAGTGGGAAGCCAAGATAGCTGAGGATAGTGTCCTAGAGAATGAAGTTGGGGTCATAGGACATGTTATGCTAAGTTCCTGCCATTTTTAGGTCAAAGTGTTGCGGAAACAACCCCTTTCCTTTCCCCATCACTAATTTATCTAATCAGCAGATGCTTTGGGACCAAAAGATCTTGGTACAAGTCCCGGCTCAGCCACGCTCTGGCATCAGTTTCTTCATCAGAAAGCACATGACCTTGCTGCCCAGGGCGATCACAAGGAAAAAGCCACAACAATGCATGTAAAGCATTCAGTAGGCCTAAGCCTCCCTTCCTTTAAGCCCTAAGTGGCCTGTTATCAGTGGCTACTGCCTTGAGTTCCTTCCGGCCTGGTGCTCACCTACAGTCTGCCTGAGATGATCTGTTCTTTCTGCTTCCAGCCAGCTTGGTTGAAAGCAGGCCCCTGGCTGGAGGGCAGTGGTGTAGACCATTCGCCCTGGGTTCATGTATGCATTCATTAGATTAGTCTATGCATGTGTGGAGAGCACCTACTCCCACCACACACTGCACCACCCAGTCGTGAGGATCATAGAGCGAACTGGACCGTCCAGACTTCTCCCCTCATACACCACAACTTCCGGTGTGTTTTGGAGGGGACCATTTCAATTTTGATTCATCCTCCTTGGCACTGAAGCAGAGCTGCTTGTAGCTTGGGTCTTAGGATCACTTTAGGCAAATGTGACAGGAAGATCTGAAGCAGAGAATGGGTCAAGAGCTGGAGCCTGAGCTCTGGATACTCCCTGCATGCTAAGCAGGTTCGAGGTCCTCTAGAGAGCTGGAACACAGTTCATGCCTTAGGCACCTGGCGTCAGGGGAAAGGGCATCATGGAGAGAGAAGAACGCACCCAGAGGAAAACAGGCCAAGGGCCTGCAGTGTACTTTTCCTACTGTATGAATTTCCAAGGCTCTGCTTTGGAGCTATTTCCATATGTATTTTCCAAAAGTTTTTTGAATGCTGGATTTCCCAGGAGCAAAGGGGAACTTATGCTCCTCAGGTGGCCTGAGTTTCCCAGCAGTGGGGTAGCACAGAAGAAAGCAGTGCATCCTTGCTGGGCATGGTCACAGGCAGAGACTCGAAGGTTCTTGTTCTTCTCGGGGTGAGGAGGGTTATGTCTAATGAAGTGACGGCGATTTAATTAGACACATCTAGAGACATGGAGAGGACAAGTACAGTCAGGGCTTGTTGTGTTACAGAGCTTCGTCCTGGTTCAATGCCATTTTTACTCGAAGAGGCCCTGTGGATGCTGGCCTTTTCTTGTCATTCCTACAATCTAAAGGAGTTCTGCGATCATAGGACTCCCAGTTACAAGCGTAAACTCAAAAACTCTACAGGTCACAATAATCACCCAGAACAATGGTGGCCTTCCATGTGATGAAGCAGGAACTCTGACACCTTTCCTACGGTAACTGCATTTAGAAGTCTGTTTAAGACTTCTGTTTTGGGGGCTTGTTTATTTGTACCGAAAATCAAACTCAAGATCTCGTGCTTGCCAGGCAGGCACTGTGTCGCTGAGCTAAATCCCTGGCCCTGAGACCAAGACTTTTATGTTGGGCTCTGAATTTGCAAGTGCTTTTAAGTTGCAGGATGAGCAACTGGCTTTAGAAGATTACTTTAACTTCTAGAATTTTAGGGTCACTTTGTTATAATTGCATTGGTATTATAAATAAAACAAATACAAGTAATGTCCACATGAAAAGAACTAGATAAGCCCACAAAACAAAGGTCAGAAAATTCAGATAAAATAGATCTGGAACTAGGAATTTCCCCCTGGCATGAAATAAGAATTTAAGTTAATATTTAGATGATTTTTGTTCTGTGACATGCCACAGTTTTGCGAGCTAAGGTTAATCATCCAACGCCAATCCTAGAGATGCTAAGGCTCTTCCATAACCCCGTCCAGGAGCTTCTTACTTTAGAGTCTAAACTGGAGACAACTAGGAAACATTTCTCTGGCTCATCCACATTTAATGTAACTTTAAATTGATCCTCATACCACACGCGACCCCTTTTCCCATTACCTGAGATAGGAAAAGTATGTATTATCATAGCTCATCCCCAAGACCCCGGGCCCTTTCACACTCCCCATTTCTTGACACAATTTTTGTCCATATCTTGTGCAAAGAGGAAAACACAGAAAAGCCATGATTCAAAAACAGGTCAACAGATTCTCCTCCATGGAAGCAATGTTTCACTATCCCTGCGAGTATGCAAAACAAAAGGGGCAAAACAGCAAGTCATAGAGCGATTCAGAAACACACTGCTCCACACTTCCCCACGTGCAAAAGGAACATTTTCTACATGTGAAATCCACTGAAAAGAAAGATGTGTGCTAATATTGTCTGGATATTATTCCACACCTGTATCTTGTGCTCTGAGTAACTATTATAAAGATAACAACGTGCAATGTATTAATTATTGTTACTGTCCTATTAGCCTGATCTGAAACACTGCTTTATCTCTGTTTTTCTTCTTCTTCTCTTTAAAACAAATAAATACATCAACGGAGAGATGGAACTGTGAACTGAATTATCCAGGCAGATGCCTCTTCTGTAGAACTTTGCATGAGACTAAATCCAGACCATCACAAGGTTACCATAAGCTCCTGTGCTTTCATTCTTTGCATCTCAAAGCCAAAGAACTATGCCAGTAAGTTCTCAAAGCTAACGAGTCCTGCCGGGACCATGGTTCTCAAGGTATGCCCCCCATATGCATCGCCTGCAGGCCATCGCTCGCCGCTTCTGGGACTCTGCCACCTACCCCCTGAGTCAGGGGCTCAGGCACAGCCCAGCATTTTGGTTAAGTGATCCCTCAGACAGGGCCAAAGTGACAAATTGGGTCAGCATCACTCATAAGAATGCTTTTCCTTTCAAAGGTGATTAACACTTATGCTAGGCCTAATACCTCTGTTCTTTAGCATTGTTTTGTTTTTCCTGACAAAAGAAGGATCTGAGAGAGGAAAGGCAAGATGCGTTACTTTCTGGGGTGGCCTTTGGTCCTTCGGGATTGTTCCTTTGCTTCACCTTCTGTATTCCTTTGGGTACCAGGCACTTTGATTCTTACCTGGGAAGATCACTTCTCTTTTGTATTTATTTTTTATCCCGGATCATGTGCATGTAAATACCTGAAGCATCACACCTACCCCTTCTTTCCTGGACATGAAGAATCTATTGGTCGCTCACATTTCACTCAAGTTCTTCCTTTGAGGAAGCCACTGTTGATTAAAATCGGGATTCTTTGTCTTCTTTCCATCTATTTTTGAGGCTTCAGGACCTTCAAAAGAGTTCTGGGTCTGGTCCACTTGCAGGGGACAGGCCAGGAGGTATGATTGTTTCTTGTCATCAGTTTCTTATATTTATTTGTCACAACACAGCCAGGCAGGGTTTCAAGTGGGTTTGTGCTTCCCAAGGAAAACAGCAGTAACTGTTAGTAAAGAAACACTCCTTGGAAAGACCAGTTTGGGGCTCCATTCAAAAGCAACAATTTCAAACAGAAAGAAAAATTTTAGGCTGCTTTATTTGAAAAAGCTTTGGTTTTCAAAAATTAAACATTGTAAAGTTCTTGAAGAACTTTGTAGCTGGAAATATTTTCTCTCATTAAAAATGCAAACCCTTCTGGAGGAAATGATACTCTGAGCTGTGTAGCACAAATCAATGCCAAATGAAGGCCATAAACCATGTTTTGTTATGCATTTGGCACCGGCTCCAAATATCTTGAACAAACAGCGTCACTGTGCTTCAGACCCGGGGACCAATTATTTCTCTGGAAATTTATGATTGTCCATTAGAGGTAAGCAGACATGCGTGGGGATTAGCAAGCCTGGACTAGAGTGCTAGAAGAAACAAAGACATTGTGAAACTTAGAAACAATTTGATATTATAAGCACCTGCTTTCCAAAACCATTGTTTAGGAAACCCATTCTTCGCCAAGCCTTTGCGCTCCAGAGCAAGTGATTTGGAATTCGGATTATCAGCGTCAGCCAAGTGAAAGCGTGCGGAATAGCCACAGTGGAGGCGAGGGCTTGGGTGGGTGCTTCCTGTGAATGTCAAGGAGGTAAAGAAGGAATTCCTGTGTCAGAAAGCTCATCATTTCACAGACAGGTTGCCACTTCTGAAGAAATACCAGCTTCCTCCACGCGAAGCCACAGACATGGGCTCTGCCTCTGCAGTGTCCACGTTTTTGTGGTTATTTCTGCAGCCAGAAAAAACACAGGCATTGGAGTTCCAGTGTGTGACCCATCTCCCAACCTAGGTCCAACGCGAAGTCGGAAGCAGAAAAAGCAGTTTGAAGATGCCAGCGTGAAGAAAGCACTAACTCACAGCACCAAAGCACCTGATTTTAAAAAAAAAAAAATCTAGCATGACCGATTCTCTCTCTCTCTCTCTCTCTCTCTCTCTCTCTCTCTCTCTCTCAAAAATAAACCCTAATTCAAATATTTCAGTAACTGTCAGTGATGGAAGTGAATTATGAAAACTTGACTCGAGAGCTTAGCGGTGCTGCGTTCGCTTTCTTGTGCGTGCAGCGCGCGGCTCCGTCCCTTCCAGGAATGTGCCAACCTGAGCGGGCCTTCACGCCCTGCTTGTCTGATCCTAATCCCCGCTGCATACTGCAGCTTCCACCTCAGCCTGCCCTTGAATGTGAACCTGAGCGGGGTGCCAGGCACCCCCGGGGGCTGGCGTTCACTGGCTGGGCGGCACCTGCTGGTGGTGATGTTGCTGCATGTGATTCCGCGGAAGGGTCTGAGCTGGCTTGTCGTGCTTCTGAAAGGAAAAATCTATCCTTTCTGTAATACCTTTGCAGCGCAGCGCTCCATCCAGAGGAGCAGGAGACGGCGTGTAGCAGTAGCGGGCTGCACTTCGGAAGGTCATCCCCTTTTACAAGCCCCTGCCTCCAGCCAGGGGGCTGACACACTTGTAATGACATTAATAAAAAGAGTTATGAGGAAGAGTGAGCAAAAGTATTGGCCAAGGCTTATGGATTTCATTTGAGGCTTGCAGCACTTTCATTTTTCTTTCAACTTTCCTTTCAGGAATTACTCTGCTAAATATATCCAGGTTGTATTTGCTGTTTAATAGTATTGCCGCTTAGTGCTCCTGATAATTAACAGAAGTGACTGGCCTCAACTCTAGCAGTCACTGAAACTTGAAAGAAGTGGAGAGGTTTTTTTCCTTGTCATACATTTAGTGATTTGAAAGCTCCTTGCCTTCTAATTGCATTGAGGAGCCAATCAACACATTCTCTGATCTGTTGTCTTATTTTGTATTCATTTGGTAAGGAAATATATAAGAAACACCTACAGCCAACCGAGAAAGGGATTTAGGAATTGGGGGTGACAGAAATGGAGGAGAGAAAGGAAAAGTAAAAAGAGTTACTGCAATATGTGTATGTACCAATTCCCCCAGATGGATGCAATTATTATGTATCACCAACATATATTAATAAAAAAAGATAGATACCATCCAGAAACATCTACAAGGCATTATTCAAAAATGAAATCTATAAAGCAGATTATATAATAGGCTATAAAGCCTTGCTTAAAGAAAAAAATGCAATGTTTATACTTTGAACAATAGGGTTCTGATCTACTAGGAATAAAAAAATATACCTGAGTTCCAAAGTTTGCCTCAAAATAGATTCCCTGAAGATTGATATAAATCTGGAGGCAAATACCAGTGACCTCTGCTATTCACCTTTTGATCAATACCCAAACTATCCCCATTTCACGTAGTTAGACTATATAGCTTGAGCCTTAAAATTATTACAGAGACAGATTAAAATGCTTATTGCAAAAGAAATAGGCCTATATATGTTTTGCAATAAAAAGAATCTTTTGAAATAGTAAAAGCAGCTGCTGATGAGGTTGTTCTGGTATTCTGGCAATGGATTCCCAGGAATACACATTGAAACAAATGTGAATATTACATGTTTTCAGTATATGCTTTGGACTAAATCTACCAAGCATCTACAAGTCACTAAAATTCTGTTGTGCTGTCTTTAATTTGAAAGTGCTTACAGTTTTATGAAATGTACTGATTCAGACATTATTTATAAGAAATATTAATACTAAATATTGGTAAATGAGCATCTGGTATGGGTCAGGCATTATATTAGGCCCAGGGGAAAGAAGTGAACAGTTCCAAGTGACACAAACATTCATTCTATCTTCACCAGACTTGAAATTTTGTGGGTTGAAAGATTTTTTTTTTTCACTGTTCCCTCCATGAAAATAACAGCAGAACATTTCCACATTAAAGAAGAAAAACCAGCCATCTGGTCACTCTACAAGTCACAACTGCCTTGCTGAGATCTTCTCAATTTTGGTTCTACATACTGGGGACACACTTAGAGCTTTCTGCATGAGGTTTTCATGACACTGTGACAGAATCCATACAGATGCAGCCCTGGCTATTCAAACAGTAAAGTAAAACAAAATAAAAACAAAAAGTCTCTCTCAATCCCATTTTCTTGCTGTCCAAAGGACACCATCTTTGAAATTCAATCCTCTGTCACTCCCTCCCCTCTCTCCTCCCCATTATGTTCTCCTGATAAATCATCCTTTGAATGTTTTCCCCCCAATTGTCAGGAGCATTCCTGCTGTCTGGGCATATATCTCCTCTTTGGTATTTGATTAATATTGTGCACTTGACCTAACTAAGAAGCCAGACTGTAGTTCAGACATATTTCAGTTGTAAAAACCCTAACCAAAGAAGCATGAGAGTCATTTAAGCCAAAGGTTTTTCACTAGCATTGATGGAAACTTAGAGCCCCCCCCAATAAATAACAACACAGAAAATCCTAAGATATCCGTGGTAGAGACACAGTGAAAACAGAGAGAGAGGGGCTGGAGCACAGATTCATACAGTGGGGTGCCGGGGCAGTCTGTGGGCTCAGAGCTGAGTGTGTGAAGAATCCCAAGGACACAGCTTTTAATCATCCCTATTCCAACAGCCACTTGGGAAGCTGGCATAACTGTGGGAGAACCTTTGAGGGAGGAGGATAAAAGGAGTAAAGTTTATGTTCTAACTATAGATTAGAGATAGCTTTGCCATCCTCTCCCTGCCCAAGGTACATGGAACTCATTCAAGTGCGTCTCCAGGTCACCCTGCCAGGATTTAATGTCATTAAAATGACTAAGCATAAATGCCAACTGAGATGGGAGGGCACCTTTTCCCTTAATGAAAATCAACCAGGTTTGCTGGCCCAGTTGTCCAGATCTGTTGCTCATCTCCACGTGGATGTTCAGCCGCTGAGAACTTCATGAGGGCGTGACTCCTCTCAGCCCCATTGAAGTGGAAGCTCGGTGAGGTGGACCCGACCTCCTGGGCATCCTGCAGCACACCGAATGCACTGTCCACACTGCCCAGCAATGCCTGTCTCTTCCTGCCCACAGGGCAGATCTGAGCAGCCAGACACAGCCTGGCACTCTTCCCGCAGCTCTGGGGTCTGCACCAGTTCACATTCCAAGGGCATTTTCCTCCCACTTTCTAGGGTAGATGGAGGCTCTCTTAATGATACATGGAGTGAGCTTCTGCTCCTTCTTTCTCTCTTTCATGATTTGGTGACAGGACAAGATTCTTATTAATCTGCAAGTGGACCACCTAACCACCTGCTCTCTTCCCCAGTACAGTAACCCCAAAGGACCTAGAAAGAAAAATAGGTGGTCACTCCCTCTTTCAAACATGCAGCGTGACGATACCAGCGTAGCGGAGACTCTGGCTCCCTGGCTGACGGTAGGGATGTGCTGCGGGGAGTTTGGAATGCTGGCTCCCTAGCCAAGGAGTACAATAACTCAGGAATGCGGTGGCTGTTTTTAGTGGCTCACGCATTTGAGCGTCAGGCCTGCTTGTCCCTACATCAACTCGAAATCTGCTTCAGTTGCCTCACTCTGGGAAGAAAAGAATTCTGCACATTTCTGTGTGCATCATGGGCTCTTCCAACCAGCAGATGCGTTTCTCCAAAACAAGCCTCTTGCTTGCCTACTGGTTGAACTTCAAGGCTGGAAGCTGATTTTATTCATTCCCTTCCTTGTTCAATAAACATTTGCAAAATATCTATGCAGTAAGTGCTGCAAAAGAGCCCAAAACTAGACAGGGCCTCAAGAAGTCAATTCTTTAGAAGGATTTAAGGAATATGCTTACTGTTTTAAATTTCTAGAGGAAAAAAATTCCACAATATCTTAAAAAGCCACTTCAGAAGTGAATCTCACAAAAGTGGAGAATTCTTTCAATGTGCTTGAACTGTTCTTGATGCAAGTTCTGCCTTAATGGCAAAATGAAGACAGAGAACAATATCTTCAGTGTGATTCGTAGAATAATTCTGTGTACCCATTGCTACTGAGTTACCAATGCCTTCCCTTATCTAACTAAAATATTCCTTTAATCAGATTAGCTCTTCTTTTTCATAAAATATTTATTGAATGGTCAAAGAAAACTTTAAAGAAGATTAATAATTGAGCTGCATAGACTGAAAGAACATGGCAAGGTGTTCTGGGAGTGGGATCAACAGAAAGACAGGAATTGGAAAAGGGCAAATTAATACACTGAGAGAGAGCAGGACGAGGTGCTAGGTAGAAGAGAGAGACAGGTTAGAGAACACTGCAGGAATCCAGGTCCTCCATGGATATCTATCAGATTCTTCAGAGGACAACATAAGAACAGTCTTCTCTGTGGAATTCTCCTGCGGACTTCTGAGGTCTTAGGGTTTCTTTTTTGTCATGGATATTTTAACTTTAAGCAATAGAAACCCACTTACATTAGCTTAGGCAAAAAGGGAGTATTTTTATGAATCAGGAGCCTAAAGATGTACCTGGGTGGTAGAGCACATGATTAGCATGCACAAAACCCTACATTGAATCTCCAGCACCATAAAAAAATCAGGAATATTACAGTCAACCTAAAGGCAGGTGGTAAAAAGAACCTCATGGGAAACAAGAAGCACGCTCTTTCTCTCTGTGTGTCTCTCTCGCCCCTCTCTCTGTCTTTCCTCTGTCTCTCTCTCCCCTCTCTTTCTGTCTCTCCTCTCTGTCTCTCTCCTCTCTCTCTCTCCTTCATCTCTGTCTCATACAAACAGTCATGCCGCACACCTGCTTCTCCCTACACATCTGGCTCATCCTTCTATCTCTCTCCAGTTATTTCTATTTCTAGATCGCCCTCACAGTTCCTGACCATACAAACCCCCAGGCCCAGGAGAGAATAGATAGTATCTCCAAAATCCATTTCCAGTCACTAGGAAACAGACTACAGTTGGCCCTAGTAGGGTAAGATCACCACCACCCCAAGTCCCCAGATGTGTCCAGGATAGGGTTAACTAGCATGAGAGCAGCTCTGCATGCTGGGTTGCAGAGGGGCGGGCTCAGTCTCAGAGAACACGTGTCTGTGACCACAGATGCCAGATGGAAATACTCATGTGTGCAACGTCCTGAAAAGAAAACTGAAGAGGATGTACCCTTTCAGTTAAATGTTCCCTTCACTTCGGCAAAGTAGTCTGGGTGGGCAGATTGCCTTGTGTGGGACTCAGTGAAGGATACACCAAGCATCAGAGCCAAGGGTGTAAGGGGCCCAAGCCATGAGGACAGTGAAAGGAGCTGAGGCTGTGCTTCTAGAACAGCCAATTCTTCAACAAATCCTGTTATCATTTTGAAGAGAGAAGAGTTTCAAGGGGGAAAGAACCAGACCACAAGTAGAACGGTCTGGAAACAGTGAGATGGGCTCTGTATCAGAGAATTTTCTTTCAGGGAAAAGACTTTCAAATTGTAGAAATAACTACTTTATATGACACTCAGAGAGATAACTGAAGAATCCAGCAGGGGGACAAAATAGATGGCCTGTATTTAGATGTGGACTATAAGTAGGTAACCTTCCAACCCTCACATTCTAAAATTTTTCCAATCAGTTGTGTTAGTCCACTTTCCACTGCTGTGATAAAATATGTGAGATAATCCATTGAAAAGACGAAAGGTTGTTTGGGATCATGGTTTCAGAGAGTTCAGTCAACAGGCAGCTGGCTCTGTTGCTTTGTACCTGCGGTAAGGCAGAACATCCTAGCAAGGAGTGATTGGCAGGGCAAAGTTTTTCATTTTATGGCCAGAGAGAGAGAGAGAGGGACTCCACTATTTCCCTCAAGGGTCCAATCCCAATGATCTAACCTTCTCCAGAAGGTCTCACCTCTAAAAGGGCCCACCACTTGCCCATAGAACCACAGAGTGGTAACCAAGCTGTGAATGTGTGTGCCTATGGAAACAGGTAAAATCCAACCATAACATCAGTCTGTCAATGGTGGGTGCCCAAGAAGAGCTCCTCACAGCAACAGACAGGGAATCTGAACAATGTAATCTGGTTCAGCATTTCTCAAACTCACCACTATGAAACATTAGTTGCCCACGGGCTGTCCATAGATATTCTACAAATACAAGGCTTTGTTAACAAATGAAGTGGCAGCGAAAGACAACAAAATGGGCTTCTTTGCCATAAGAAATCTTTACTAAGTCAATATGGCTTTAATGACTTAGTATTTAGTGTGAATCTCCAACAGGCGTTTCCCAAACTTACCTGACCACAGTAGTGACTCAAAGATATCACAGAATATATCAAGTTTGAGAAATGCTGCTCTGGCACCATGATTATTTGCCTTCTTGGGATCATGTACCCTTTTTAAGAATCAAACAAATACTACTGAATATTCCACCATCATTAATGATGAAAAAGAACATGCATAAATGCACCCCGAAGTCTGTGGGTAACTTTCAGGGAGTGCATCACAGACTACAGTGACTCATCTATAGGTCGCTGAGTTTTCCTGGACCAAAAGAATGATAAATAAAGAAATTCTTACCTTAAATTATCTAAATTTCTCAATAGATTTCTCTTCAGTCATATGTCCCCAAAGTGTCACTGAATTGCTGTGGGACACAGCTGTGCTGTGTACACAGACCTCTCTGCATCTGCCTTCATCCTACCTTCTGTATGCACTGCTAAAAAAGACATGACCCCTGCTGCCTTAGGGAAATTTCTCCATTTATCTTCCCTCAGTCAAACCCTCACGCAATTTTAAGGTTCTTTCCCAACCAGAAGTCCAATTTCACTTGGTGATAAAGAGATATTTTTGGCCCTGAAGCAAGGCCAGCAGATCACTGTAGCTGCTGGTTTCAAACAGGAGCCTAAAGAGAATTCTTTCTGTGGTCTATTGGCCATTTCAGAACTTTTGAAATGGAATGGTCAATTCTTCAGAAAGAAATAGCAGGTGAGTATGGCGGACTTTAGGGGGCCTACAGGGGAGAGACCCTGGTGCCTCGGGACCTGCACTGTGCGGTTGACTCAGGGTGCTGGAAGAACAAGGAGCTCCTCCCCTCTCTGGGGGGCGGCTGAGAGTGTGGCAGACTTTTGGCAGCCCAAAGGAGAGAGACACTGGCGCATCAGGACCTGCACAGTGTGGTGGACTCGGGGTGCCGGGAGAACAAGGAACTCCTCCCCTCTCTGGGGGGCAGCTGAGAGTGGGGCAGACTTTTGGTGGCCTGAAGGAGAGAGACCCTAGTGCATCGGGACCTGCACAGTGTGGTTGACTCGGGGTGCCGGGAGAACAAGGAACTCCTCCCCTC
>PVJX010040394.1:0-15219 GCA_004027295.1 Dolichotis patagonum | reverse complement strand
CATTGAGATGCTCTATATAGGGAGGCAGTGGGACCCTAAACAAGCAGTGCACCCTATGGGAGTGAAAGGGGAGGAATTGTCTAAAAAAGGAAGGCAGAGGATATTGTTAATTGGGTAACAAGATTTAAAATTTACATTATTCTCATCACTTTGCTTGGATGGATTGTGTGCTGTTCCAGTTTGTCTACTTATGCTAGACTTGAGGACATGGTCAGCTATCCCAAAAATAAGAGGACATATTATGTTAATCATCCCTAATTTCCTATGAACTTAATCTGAAGCCCTTTATAACTTATACTGTCTTATTATGACTGATCTTATTTGAATCTAGTTTGTTAGATTGCTATTTTGTATTGACTCATTTTATTCAAATCTGTTATGAATGATAGAATCAAGTCTAAGAGTATAGGCAACTACACTGAAGATGACAAGATTCATTAATATACCCACTCTGGTTTGATTATTACTTGCTTTTGAAGTCTTATAATGTCTCCAATGCTTTGTTTTTATTAATGTTGTTATATACTGCTGAGACATCATGGTAACCATTGTAGAATCACCTTGTATTGTGGTTATATATGACTTTTGTGGTTCATGCTTTTCTAGGAATTGTTTTGTTTTATCTTGCTTTGTTTTGTTTTTACCTCTAATACAGAAAGGATAGATATACATTTAGAAACTCATACATGTGTAGAGTTTATAAACAGTTTACAAGAACCAACTATATAACACATGTTGAAATAAACAACTACTTTGAAGAAAAAGAGACACTACAATACCCAGTGCTGATTCCATAATGTCATGATGTGAAATCCAGCAAAACTATCACTTTTTGTTCAAAGTGATTTTAGCTTGTTTTGTTTTGTTTAAGTTCAACACACATGAAGGTATGGACAGCTGTTTTGAGGAGAATGAGAGACACTATGACAGCCATTCTCGGCTTCCCTATTGTCTGGTCTTGAAGACCTGAAATGCCTCCTCGTCCTGCTCAGATCAATTCCATACTAGGTTGTTTCATGTGAATTCCCTGTATGTGACAATATAGACAGCTATTTGGAAGAAAACAAGAGTCAATATGATAGAGAGTGAATATCTCCAATTGTCTAGTTTTGGAATTTATGACTCTTACATTGCTTTCTTGTGATCCGCTTTGCTCTGTTTTGTTGTGTTTAATTTTACCCTTTTGATATAATTGCATGTATATTTGAGTGGGTAAGATGGATGACCATATTGCTGGTTTTTTTGTCAGATCATGGAGCAGAACTGTTAACAGACTCACTTTTTGAATGTCTACTTTACATGTTTTAACTTTGTAATTTGAACAACTATTTCCAAGAAGTCAGTATGTAATTTGTCAAGTAATAATCTCTTAGGTTTTTTGTTGTTGTTCTTTTCCTTTTTTCCTTGGAATTCTGTATTGTTGCTACCCTTTATTCTGTTTTGTATTTTTTTCTTTCTTCTCTTTAAATAAAATTTTAAAAAGATTATATTGTTCAATTAAATAAAAGGGTTATATTATTCAGTGACATCATAACTGTCTCAGTTGGTTTATAATGTTTGTATAGTGACAAAACTGAGATTATACATTTCCTGAAATCTATTATTTTCATAAATAGTATATAACTGCATATGTAGTTCTAGAAACTATAGTTCATTATATTTTCATCAACTAGATTAACCTGTGTTTATGTGTATATATTCCATATATTTATTAGAACTAAATTTATTTCTATTTAAATATTAATATATTTTCATAAGTTAATAATCTTTTTATTAAGTACAATATAGAATTAAAATAATGAAATCATCCTTTGAAATTCTAAATAACTTCAGATTCACTGATGTCTTACATTTAAATGAGATATTTATACCTACTACTCTACCTCATAGTTTCATTTAAACAATGTTGCCTATTATATGCATAGTTATATGTAATACTGTGAATTTTTTTTTTTTGTCTTTTTGAGACAAGGTCTCACTGTGAAGTTCAGGCTGGACTTGAGCTCACTTTGTAGCCCAGGCTGGTCTCAAACTTGCAATGATCTTCCTACCTCAGCTTCCAGAGTCTTAGGATTACAGGCATACACCAACACGCCTGACTAATAATATGAATTTTTAAAACTCTTCTGCCATAGAACTTTAATGAACTCTATGCTCATATAAAGGTATAGTAAAAATATAAAGATAAACCATAATCATTCAGCATGAATAGTTAGAATTTGTTCATTCTATAAAGAGAGAAGCTAAATATATAGTATAGTAATTAATTTGACTAATGAAGATAATACCTACTTCTATTACTTTCAGATAGATGAATAAATTGAAAGTTATTAAGAAAAAATATTCTTTTAATATCACATGTAAATAGTTTCACTTTCAAGTAATTAAGAAAAATAGAGAGATAGTTGTCTACTGAATA
The DNA here is from genome assembly GCA_004027295.1 of Dolichotis patagonum. Taxonomy (NCBI): domain Eukaryota; kingdom Metazoa; phylum Chordata; class Mammalia; order Rodentia; family Caviidae; genus Dolichotis; species Dolichotis patagonum. The sequence continues at coordinate 12,800 of PVJX010040394.1, read as the reverse complement.
TAAATAAAGGAAACAATAATCTAATCATGAAATCGTTATGCTCAATGAAAACATTGGGTATGCAAAAAGGAAAATAAGACATTATGTTGCTATATCTAGGTAGACATTGAATGAGTAATATATACATGACAAAGTTTCAAATTTGAAAAAATGTATTAACATTAGAATTCAGGGAGAAAGCAGAGCCTTTGAAGATACTAAGATGCTCTTCAGTGTTTGAGAAAGGATAAAATCACTAATCCATTAGACTTGCATGAATAAACAACACATGAAGTGAATATAGGGCACTAATAAAGGAATATTTAAAGCATATTGAATTGATATACTTATAGAAAATTATAATTGATAATGATATTTATATATCTATATGTACAAATAAATACATAAACAGAATATTTAATATTGTATAGAAATATAAAATGTATGGAGTAATACTTCATTAATACAAACTATTTATATTTAAAATATCTTAACATTGCCTTAATGAGATATTCCCTTAACATAAGTATAAAAATGAAAGTTAAAGAGAACATGTTCTATGCATTGCAAACCAATGGAAAACTAATATAGTTGATATACTCTCATTAAAAAAAGAATTATTATGGCAATGAAGAAACATTTTATAATGACAGGTTTATTATCCAAACCACTGACATTTTTGAAACAATGTATGCACACCCAAAAATGCAAGTTTCACATAGAAGTGAAAGAAGTAAATAAATAAACAATTATTAATAAACATTTAGGCAATTTTCTATTGTTGCTTATCACACAAGCAAATATCTTAGGCTATTAAAATACTTAAACTGGATAAACCAACAAATGCATACAAACACACTGACATACACACTCCATACCAACACAGAATACTTGTATTTTGAAATTCATATGGACATTTCTTTAAATTCATTATATTCTCTTAATCTCATGTATATTAATATAAATATATAACATTGCACTAATGATGCAGTTGCCCATTACTCAGATTTTCCCAGTAGACACTTCAAATTTTAATTAAAAAATATGTAAAAGTTTAATATTTGTTCCTCAGTTTACCTATATTTAAACTGAGGATAAAATACTTCAATTTCAAGAAAAAAAATTACCTAACCTCCTAAAAATGAAGTCAATAACCAAAAATTTTAAAAATTCTATTAAAGAAATCACAATAAATGCTTACAATTTTTTAATATATCCAACAGTTTTTATTATGAGAACATAAGAAATGTGGTTTCTTCATATGCAATAAAGAAGCCTGGAATGGGCATGGGAGAGATTTTCTAGTAAGGGAAATAGATGTGTTGGGCCAATCTTTTTGTAGTCAGTGGTATGCTTTGAAAATGGTGACTGACCAAACCAGCTAAAGGAAACAAAAATACATACATATTTTCCCTCTAAATTCATTACTCATTATATAGAAAAATTATAACCTTGGTAGTCTAGTGAATTAAATTTTTCTACTGAGATTAGAAACTTTGAAGAGGGGAGTCAATTCTTACCTTTCTGAAGAATGGTTATGTTTTAAAACAATGCACGGAAACTGTACTCAGTTAAATTGAACAAATAGACATTGAGAGCTATCTGCATGTGAGAAGTATTTGCTGACTCATAAATATTCGTCTAATTCTTGAGTGATTATAACAAATATTTGATGGTCATAGTTTTGTAGGGTTAAAATGAGATGGCTTATATTTTGGGTTACGGGTATAAAGTTCCTAGCCGTCAAGGAGTCCTGTGATTCTTTAAGGTAATAGAGTAAAAGTGGAACACCTGCTCCTTACTCCTGTACCTTGTTCCAGTGCTCACACTGGAGCCCTGTAAACGTTCTTCCCCTATGTAGAAGTTCCCTGGCTTCCAGTCTTGCATCCTGCCTCCACTTACCATGCAGACACAAGGGGCACCATGGTATCTGTTTGTGCTATCCGTGCAGCAGTCTTTGTCTCTGGTGTCCAGTGTGTCTAATTAAACACGTGGAGGCTGGGAGCCACTGGAAATAAACAGCAAGCTTGGCAGATCTGCCACTTCACAAAACCTTTGCACTGCTCTCTGCTTTGTCTCATAAGATTCTAAGATCTCTACCACTTCCTTGTGTTCAGAAACCAGAATCTTCAGTTCTTCTGGGTTCAGAGAGACAAATGCTTTATATTTTTTATTCTTTTATTTATTTTAAAGAGAATAAAACAAAAGAACAGAACAAAGCAAATCAGAACAAAACAATGCAAGCAACACAGCACTTCAGGATAAGACAACCGATATCAACAGTAGGTACCGGTACCGTAACCTTTCTTTTCTTTGAAATAGTTGAGCATGCCTTCACACACAATAATATCAAACATAATAAAATAGTATAAAATCATTCAAGAGAATGAAATTATTATAGGAATTCAAAACCATCTCTCAGGCAGTGGGGAGGGAGGGAAGAGAGTTGGAACAAATAACTAAGGAGGGGAGTAAGATTGCTACAGTCTTTGGTTCTATTCAGTCAGCCCACTCTCTTCCTGTCTTGACCTTTGACTCTGTAAAAGTGATAGCCTTTTTGAGGCCCTGCTCCCAGCAGCGTTCCTGCATGAGCGCAGATCTGCTGAGCTGCTGGCCGCCTGTGGACTTAGGCAGAGGTCTCTTCTCCCTCATGAAGTCATCTGCACTCCAAGCCAGCCTCTCCCATGCTCCAAGGTGGAACTTGACCTTAGCTCTCATAGTTCAGACGTGATATAGATCATCTTTTAGCTGAGTTCTAGAGCAATCTATCCAGTCATGTTCAGGGCATAATGCCATGTGGGACGTTTCACTTGCCATCTACACCATCCTTCTCCAAGGCCCTGGCTGGCTGCCCTGGAGCTCAGCCCAGTTCCCAAAGACATGATCGATGCAAGGAAGCAAGATTCCTAGCTTTTGGCTTATGGTCTCTTATAGACACCAACACTGTAAAAGAAGACCTTGCTTTATCTGTGCCTGGGATCTGTATGTTCACATAAGCAGCATCCCCAGGTCTGTGCAGGCCTCCGTGACATCTGCACCCCCACGGAACGCTTGCACTGCCCTGGGGAACCCCGCTCCCCAGCGGGCAGGGAGGCCACCTCCAAGGACGCGGGGGCCAATGCATACAATTTTATTCAAGTTATATGAAAAATGTAGCAAAACTCACTCTCATGAGAAACTGATTGCCTTAAAGGCAACATTACAGAAAAAAGAAAAGATTGAATTATTAGAGTATCATCACAAGAAATTTAAAAGAAAGTTGGCATTAAATACAAATTAAGCAGAAAATAGAAAGTAGGAGTAGCACAAAACCATGACAGAGAACAGTTACAATAGAGAAGAGCTAAAACCAAAGGTATTTTCACTGAAAAGATGTGATAAAATTGATAAAAGATTTTTGAAGAATAAAATTGGGAAGGCACAAATATTTTAAATCTGGATTGAAAGCAAAACTACCCTTTCACTTTTAACATCTAGTAAGCAGATAATAAACCATATTACGAATGCATTTTAATATCTACATGACATAGCCATTCCTAGAAAGCATACACATATTAACAAATACAGTCAAATGAATAGAACTTGAGTAAAATCACATTTATTAAACTAAACTTCTTATATAAACCTTCATACAGAGCAATTCCAGAAACTCATATGAAATTCACTGTGAACAGTAACATTTAAAAATATAACAGCACAACACTTCTACACAAAAGCTTCCAGTCATAAAGAAAAAGCTGCCTAAGGAAGCCTTGAAAGCAGTGGTGTATTCCCTCAGGTGTATTTATCTTTGAACATAAATAAGGAAAAAGTTCTTAATGTACAATAAAATGCAATACAGAATGGCAGTTCTATAATAAAATTATCAGAAAATAGGAATGCTATCAAACTCCTTCAATATGAGAAAAATATAATGGAAAAATTCATAAATCAGCATGAAATGTTGAAATTGTTTCCCCTAAAATATATGACAAGACATATGAGACACACAGAATCTTTAATACAACTTCAGTTTAACACTGGAAATGAAATACAGGCCACTACAAATAAGTCAAGAAAAATCAAATAGATTTCACACTTGGAAAGAAAAAATAAATATGAATCTTAATAGATGAAGTAACTTTTTATACAAAAAAATCTCAAAGACTCTTTACTTGAATAATAGAATTAACATATAAAATCAGTGTGGTCACTGGATACAAAATCAGCACATCAGCTTCAACTGTGTTTCTATTTACAGCAACAAAAATAACTAATGAAAACATTAAAGAAAGTGTACCATTTTCAAAGCATGTATGCAAATAACATCAATTTCAATAGAATTTGAATATCAAACATACAATATATACATATGATTGATAGAAAGGAAAGAAACTTATTTGCCGAAGAACACAGCATGAAATGACTGGAAAAATCAGTATTATAAAGATGACTAAGCTTTAAAAATTATCTTGAAGATCAAACATAATCCCAGAAGAATTTTTAAACAGCTTTATTGAAATGAATGTACACAGTAAATAATCCACCCATTAACACATCTGTGTACCAGTGGTTTTTAGTACATTCATAGAGCTACAACTATCACATTTTTCATGTTTACTCTACTTGCAAAAGAAACACTGTCCTGACTAGTGGTCATGTCTGAGACCATCACTCTCTCATTCTATTAGTCTCTCAAAACCGCAAGTCCACATGGCCTCTGTGCTTTTGTCTGTTCTTGATATGCCACAGAAATGGACTCAGGTAGCATGTGTCATCTTTTAAAAGAGTTGAATGCCCCAAATATAATTTGATCAAAAGGAAGTAGACACAAAAGCACTATCCTTCCTTTGTAGTATAAATAATATATTTCGATAGTAGTTTTTAATGTCTGCTATTAGAAGAACACATCGGATTCAGTTTAAGACCTGTATAATCATAATATAATTTCCATTTTATGAAATAGACCTGACAGGCTCCAAATTCAGGTATATTAATTCTAAAATTTATGTTTACAATTATACGTGAGTGATGATCCACAATTTTCTGCAATAAAGCCAGATACGGATAACCAAACACAGTTGGAGTCATCAGATGACGAGTTCTTTATTCTGTAATGGTGAAAAATACACCATTAAGTTATATGTTTGGAAAGTGATCTATAAAACAAAAGCATTTTCCTGTTTTAAAAAAGTGATATACTTTCATGATATATTAAATAAATAATGACTTTTTATATAATAATATCATTAAAAACTGGTATTTGGAAAACAAACCATTCATTAAAATTTATATTAATATTTTACAAACTTGCAACATATTTCTCCATGTTCATATAAATTAATAATAACATTCTTCTGGATTTTTTTATTTCTTCTTGTACATGTAGCAATTATTTAAAAAAAAATAAAAACGTACTGCAGATTGCACGCTGAGCCATTTACCAACAGCCATGGATGATCTCTGCCAGACCGGGAGACGCCAACCCAAGACGGACGTGAGAGGGACCTTAGAAATTTCTATCAGAAACAAATAATTCCATGCACATAATCAGTATGAAAGCTTTCATTATTTTAAAAAATAATGTATGATTTTGTAGAATTTTCGATGTTCAACATAACGAAATCAATAATATAAACCATACTAAAGTTAAAAACTTTTCTATCACTAAAAATTTCACAAATGTTTTTAATATCTATTGAAAACTAACTCAGGTATTTACTCTTAATATTTGCTTTTTTCTTATGTTAATAAGGATTGTTGTGATTCATGTAATATAATGACCCATTACAAAGCAAGCCCAGCAAGATTTCAACAGGTTTCTAGACAGTGTGTATTAAGTTCTCCAAATGCTGCGACTGAAAAAGTATATTTTTCTGCTAGATCTCTCAGAGTTTGGACCTTAGAAGAAAATTATCACTTACTACTGAAGAAATAAATGACATGGAAACCAAAAATGTAGTTTTCTGGGCATCACGCTGTTGTTAGCTAAATAACCTGTCCCTTTCTGCCTGCATTATTGCAATATTAATGATTTAGACAAAACTGCAGCAACTTTTTTCCTCTTTCTGTTTTGACATAAACTCACAAATTAATGAAACATATAAGTAAAGGGTAATTCTGAAAGTTAAAAAAAATAAGGTGAACAGGATTGGTCCCCAGGATTAGAGAACCAGAGTGTTAAGGCTTCTTAACATCTACCATTAGCAGAGGAAAAAGACCTTGGCCTGCAGGCTTCAGACACCCAACATGGCAATAATCAGTGGCTTCTCTAAGCTCAGTCCTCCTCTGCATCAGACAAGGCTGAAATCCCCAGTAAGGATGATCTCTCTGGAGACCAGTCAGTAGTAAACTGCAGTGGGAATGCTTCTCCTCCTCAAGGGACAAGAGGGAAAAGATGAACAGCGAGTTTCCACGAGGGGGATTCCAGGACTACAAACGCTCCATCTAGGAAGCCTCTTTGTCTCCGAGAACATGTGACTCACTCTTTCCATCCAGAGTCACAGGTGCAGTGGATCTGAAACTGTTACATTCTAAAAATGAGCAAACTACAGTGCTAGTGAACCACCTCCAAACCATACAAGGATGAAAGGAAAAAGATGTAAAAACACACACAGCCTGATTCCATTCACAGAAAGCTCAGAACCAGGCAGGTCACACTAATTTACAAAGGCAAAAGTTACAATGGTGGTTTAGGAGAAAAAAGAATGAATGAGATTACACATGGCCAGGGCAGCCAAGGCTGCAGTGGTGTACTCTGTAACCTGACTCTAATGACTCTGTCTACTCACTTTGTGATCAGTCTGAATGATCATGAGATGTTTAGATTTCTTTACGTGTGGCAAGATTATATATCAAAAGTTCTATCGGGAAAAAAAAACTTTTGTGCTAGTATGTCTAAGTAAAGCAAAATAAAGCAAAATCTGGAAATAACTAAATGTGCACTAACAGTAAACAAATAAAATATTTTGAAGTCAAACAATAAAATATTATATAGACTTTTAAATGAAAAAATATATAAGAAAGGGTATGAGTTGTACATATATATTAATAAAGCTTTTAATTAACTGTTTGAAGGAGTTAAAATCTTACCATTTCTTTCTCATCATCTATATAAAGCAGGTTAGACTTCTTAGAAGTGCAGGATGCCAAACTCTCAGTCCAGTTTTTCTTTTCCACACCAAAATAATAGCAATTGTTGGAAAATACTAGCCACTCATTTGGACAATGACCACAATGATATGCTGAAGAAAGATTGTGGACTTCTATCAAGAAACATTGTGAATTTTTAAAATTGAAAATAAGTTTACATGTTTGCATTTATTTAAAAAAAGTATATGTGCATAACATGTCTACATATCCCCATAGGCTGGTACATATCATAGAAAAAATGAGCTTATACATAAAAGCACAGAAAAGGTCAGCCTCTCATCTTGCAATTAACGTGCTGAAATAAACATTTTAAAACGTTTTACTCTACCAGCATCTTGGAATCAGTATACAAGACTTCTTTTCTAGAATTGCAAATTTATCTCTCATCATGTTCTACAAGTAGAAAATTTCAGTCAATTGTCAAAAAGATTGCATAATAATTTTAAATGCATATTTATATTTGTTGAATAAAATTTAAAGTATCCTATATTCTTTATTTACGAACACTTAGTGGCCCTTTTGTAGCTTGTTTTTCCCCAAGAAATCTATTATCAATTTTTGTGGTTTAAGTTAGAGATAAAATATCTATGAAAATATAATAACTTTGAAATTTACCATGTACCTTTTGCAGTTCTTATCGAGGAAGATTTGTTCTGCTCCTGCGTGACAGAAGCTAGAAAGAGTAAAGTAATTCTTATGAACATTAATATCTAAATAGACCATAGTAATTTTAATTCCTAGTTTGAAATCTATACAGTTTACAGAATAATGTAGAATAAAAGTAATTTTACCAAGAAATTTAATAAAACAATGAACTCTTTGAGAAAATGATTCCAATAAAAGCCTAATGGGCAAACATCTCAATCTTTTAATTATGAAAAATTAATCTGTATTCCTCAAGGCTTTTCATGTTTCCAAAGCATGTTTGAGTTATAAAATCCTGATGTATAAATATATTTAAAAACAAGTACTCATTACTATCCTTTATTATTTATACTGCAGACAAATTCAGAATAACTATCTACAGTTCAAATAGAAATATTAAAATGAGAGCTGTATTCTTTGACACTGTGAAATGTCAGAGGCATTCTCAATCCCTAGAGTGCAATATTCTTGTACAGTCTTTCAAAAATATACTTACAGGGAATTACAACTGTCACCATCACTATTACTGTGACCATTAAGATAAGGCAGGTGGTTCCCAGGGTCGCAGCAAGAAGCTTCTGAGGAGATGATGTGAAATCTACAGGAAGAGAAATGGCAGCAATGAGAAAGGTGGATGGAGGCACATTTAGAAGGGAAGCGGGGAAGAGAAGGCATTGTAAAAAGATGCAAGACATGTTACTTGCATGTACCAAATACGTACATTGAATGTAAACATTCCATGAGCTACAAATAATAATGAAATGAGGAAAGGGAATCTAGAAACAAAGGGAGGAGGGTGAATGGAAAGGAAATGGGGAATAAAAAAGAATCAAGATATGTTATGCACATGGATATATTCCCTAAGATAAATTTAAACTTCACATACTGTAAACATGTACTAATAAAGTAAAATTATGCAAAAAAAGAGATGCAGCAGGGGAAAAGTTTGTTAAAGAAGAATTACATATCATGTCCATGTTCTAATTCTTCATAAGGATTGTCATCATTATGTATTAGAAACATGCTAATAAAAAAAACTCATACAAAGATTTACATACAAGAGAAATTATAGGCACAGGGAGACAACATAAAAACCTGAATGCCAAACCCATATCCACAACTGCAATGTCTCTAAAATATATCACTGCATTTTCAGTGTACACCATGCTGCATGAGTCCTTGGTCAAAGACCTACTACTTCACAATTAGTCTTCATAGCTTAAATTAGAGTAGCATAACTCAAGTTAAAATACCTGTCTTACAAGTTAAGAATACATGAGCCTGCATCCTACTTTTTGCTCACACCTCTGCACCCAACTGCTCATTCTAGAACAGTTACAGTGAGGACGGAAGGAAAGTGTACCTTTGCAGTTGTGGTGCTCGTCATTCCCTCGATGTTTGCGAGGAGCATTCTGAAGGGCTAATTCTGCATAGGTTATATCCTGCTCCTTTGCTGAAGTGGAGTTTTTGGTACCCTTAGGTTTCCTTTTCTGTTTCTTTGGGTCCTTGTTCAGATTCAGTTCTGAGTACATCACTTGCTGGTTACTCATCTCAGCAGCGGACTGATGTCAGAGACTGGATTCCAATAACTGTGACAAAAAGTAAACGGATGGTGTCAAAAGAGGGCAGATAGAATGTCAGTATTGGTGCCCACTCTGAAGTTGAAAAATCTAAATATTTTCTTAGCATTGAACACCTGTCTTATGGTAAAAGTAAGTAATTTTAGCAGACAGTTTGCTTTTGACAAAATACTATTGGTTAGACAATTAAAAACAGCCAATCAATTATAAATAAAGATGTTTATGAACAAGGATATCTATAATAAGTTAAAACTAATTTCCACAGGAATGTTCTAACATCAACAATATTTTAACATATACCTAAAAAATGTCCTTAAATTTTATGACAGATTGAAATATAAGGACAGTTAAAAACTAAATACTATAAACAGAAAATTAGGTATATGTTAATTTTTTGTGCAATATTTTATCTAGTAGATTTCATTTATTTATTAAAATGGATTGGAGTTATTAAATGGTCTTTTATTCTGGATAATTCAGAAGTTTTGAAACATTACTAAAAATGTTAGGATATTGTATATGCTAGAAAATGTTCTGTGATGAGAAACCTAGAATCAATTCTGCCTTTGAAATTTATAACATATGACCTTTAAAATTTTATTTACCCTCTGATAACCTAGTTTACACTTCTAAGTGCAAAAGTAAATACAGAAAATAATGCATGTAAAGACCTGATGCTCAAGCTGGCACTTCAAGTTCTCAATGAATTTTACCTATTTTAGTAATAGTTTCTGTTTTGGTTTTTGTTCATATCAATTACTCTATGTAAAATAAATCATTAGATAATCTTATATCAGTATTAAATTATATATTTTTGAAATATTTTGATCAAGTTTTAGAAGTCTGTTGGTTGTCCATAATTAAGTTTAGCATTTTATGTGATCTAGATAAGTTTGATTTTTTTAAACATTATTTTTGTTTAATGTTAGCAAGTGAGGAATTGTGTTGGTTTTTGATCATTGCACAAAACTCTTTTTAAGAATTTCTAATTGCTAAGCTAAATATAAATCAATATATTATTATTTAAAGACCAATAAAATACTGATTCCAATATCTAAAGTTAATTATTCATTCTTGCTGTGCTTATGGATTTTATTCAAATTTATATTAAGCAGCAAACTGAAATACATGAAAATATATTTCATTAATTGCTCATAGACAATACGCAGAAACTCCAAGAAATTTTTCAAAGTATTTATTTTATTATTTTTCCCCTGAATTTTGAAAAGAAATGTACCCACATTCTACTTTGATTTTATTTTATGTGAACTTCCCCTCAATGATAACACATCTAACAATTGTCACCTTTCTCTGAGTTAGAATAGTAGAGAGACAGGAAAGAAGAGTGACACATACCTCCTGTGGCCTGAATTTGTGAAAATTTTTGCGATAAGCCCTGGTTATATATGTAAGAAGGCCTGCTTCAGGTGTGATTTAATGACCAAAATCCAGGAAAATGGCAATATCTTCTTCACAGACTGTCCTCGGGGTGAGTCAAAAACGGAAAAAGTAGATTTCACAACAATATGCCACTTAAGGTTGCACAGGAAATTCGCACAGTTGGGCTACTTTGAAATCAATTTATCTCATCACACATATCCAGAAAATAGGACACTTTAGACTGCTATTAAAAGACACTGAACTAAATGTGCCATTTATTGTGTCCACTTCCAACTGTCTCGGAAAAAATGGTAGCATATTCTGCAACCTACCTACCTATCAGGAACAAAACTTTGCACAGCAATGTGGTTACCCAATTTACATGTCAATCACAAACATTACCTTGTTAGGATTCTTATATTTTAAGTCTTACTTCTAAATATTAGATTAAATTGCTGAATCTCAGCTTGCATTTTTGAATTGTATTTATGTATTTTGGTGTTGGGATTGAATCTCAGGCTTCAAGGATGCTAAATGTGTGTAATACTGTGCAATTCTTTCCTCATATCCTTATTATATCCCTCATATTATAATGGAAAAATCATAGAACTTTCAGTAACATTATCAACAGACAATAATATTTGTCACTAGTTACTGTTTGCCATTACTACATTTTTAACTTCTTGTCAATGATACAAAAACCACTGTCACAAACTCATGTTCTCTTTCTGCTTGAGTTCTTAAAATTACTCCATTTCCTCTAGGTCTAAGGCACATCTCTGCAGCCTTAAGGTAAAATGCTTTGGCTTTGTCATATCTGAGGGAACCTGAAGGCTGGCAGAAGAAAGAACTAAATCAACACTTTCCTTCCCACAGCCCAAGACCCTAAAACAGCTAAGGGATTGCTAGGAATTACAGGCTTTTGTTGCTTGTATGGTGAGATCACATGACTTTTCTATCAGTTTATAAAAGAAGCCCAAAAGGCAGATATCATATTTTAATCTGGTAGCCTGATCCTCAAAATGCATTCTAGAAATTTAAACAAGCGCTTCTAAATGCCTCAGCTCTGAGCCTGCCAACAGGAAACCAGTTCAATCTTTACGTTGATGAAAGGCGGGGCATGGTTTTGGGAGAGCGTACGCAGGATCCAGGACCCACTCAACAGCATGTGGTGTATCTTAGTCATGAATTAGACACCACTGCAAACGGTTGGCATGTGTGCCTTACAGCTGTGGCTGCTGTAGCTCTGCTGGGACCAGAGGGATGCAAGCTGAACTAGGCAAAGATTTCACTGTATGTACATCTCACAGTGTGGCAGGACTTCTTTCATCCAAAGGGAGCCTATGATTCTCAGACAGTCAATTTCTAAAATAGCAGGCTTTACCTTTAGAAGGACCAACCATTCAAATAAAGACAGGTTCTTTCTTAAACCCTGACATCTTCCTACTAGAAAATGAAGTAATTGAGGCTAACAGACATGATCACAGACAAGTAATTCTCCACGTGTACACAACTAGAGAAGACTTGGTAGACATATCCCTTACTGACTTGATTTGATTCCCATCTGTGATGGCAGATCATTCATGAAAAATGGGACAATAAAGGTAGAGTATGCAGTAGGGATTCTACATCAGATGCTTCAAAGTTTTATTTTTTTTTTTGAAATAGAATAAAACAAAAGAGGGCAGTACAGAGAAGATCAGAACAGGACAACACAGGCAACACAGTACTTTACATTAAGACAAATGGACATCAACAGTAGCTAACACCATATCACTTACTCTGCTATAGTTGAACATAGTTTCAAATACAATAATATCAAACATAACACAATAGTATAAAGCCATGCACAGAGTGAAAGTATTACAGGGCTTTCTGAACCGAATAACAGAAAATGATTAATGGGTACTATAATATCTCATTTTTGATAAAAAAATTTTTGTTTAAACAATCACACATATTCAAATTCCAATAAGACACAATGTGATAGATAGAACCAATGGTAGTAGAACAAAAGAAGCATGGTAGGACTTCTAAGAAGGATGATATTAAATCAGCAATAGCTGTCATAATGTTTTGTTTTCT
>PVJX010040393.1:0-15217 GCA_004027295.1 Dolichotis patagonum | reverse complement strand
CAGGAGCAAGTTTTCTGTGGTATTTTCTGTCTTGGATTTCTGAATCAAAAATAGCTCATCAGAACATGTGTAAAGATGTGTTATGCTGAATGCTTGCCCCATAATAACTTGAAGAGTCAGTTTTACTTTAAAATATGCATAGCCCAAATTTAAATGTAATGATCTTAGTCTCTTCCTTAGTCTCTTTAGGCTCCCTGTTTGGTACACAGGAGCACAGCCACCATGAAGGATGCTGAATGAGAATAATTTAAGGATGAGGCATCACACATCAGCTCAATCTGGAAGGAGCCTCTAGAAGCTACCTATTATAATTGCTGTTAAGACTGAAGTGATTGAAAGTCAACTAGATTCACATTTAGGGAAAAAATATGAATGAGCACAAGTACTCGCGTGAACTGTGCCTTGTGAGGACACACTGGCACCTGTGACCTCAAGTGGACCCTACAAACTAAGGCTTGGGTCTCTCCCTGCTCCTTCAGTGTCAGTGGGTGGCCATCAAGAGAAGCAGTGTCATTGGCAATGACCCATACAGGCACCTGGGTCCAGATAAAGAGGTGATGGAGGGGGAGCTGTGGTGGGAGGCAGCTGGGTAAACAGTGAGTCAGCAAATCATTACCAGCTCAGAGCGCTGTCCAGGGTCCTGGGCACACAAGGAGTAGCTGCAGCCTCGCACCCACCTTCCACGTGCCTCACCATTTCCTTCATAACCAGCCTTAGAGCAGCAAAGCACAGGGAAGCAAACTCTAAGAAATCTGTTTCTAGAGAGTTCAGTTGAGGCAGTGCAGTTACCCCAAGTACCCCTATCAGCTTGGCGTGAGCACCTCTTACAAAAACTCTTAAAAGTTCAGACACACACATCAGAACAATTACACTAATATGATGTAACTATTTCTCTGACCACCACAAACAAGCTAACCAGTCCCAGTTAGCATAAGAAGTTTGCTTACCCATCCGAGGTGACATTGTGCCTTTTCTAGTTGAGGTACACTCTACCCTTGGTATCCTGCAGCTTAACTGCTGAGACACAATGAAATATGAAGTGAACCTGCATTGGGCTCCTTACACCCCCATCTGCAGATGGATGAGCAGAGAGTAAGTCATGGTTAATATGGGATGTACCTGAATATGCTCATGTTAAAGGGTATTTCATAACTGCAGTCCATGTCTCCCCAAGTGGACACACAGTGCAGCTGGCTTTTACAGCCGACTCTCCCCAGTGCTCTGCCCGCTGTGCCCGCAGGTGCCCGTGACTTTCCATAAAATAAGCTGCTCAACAAGGGGCAGTGCTGCATGATGCCATAAATTCAGCCAAGAGATTCTGTGACTCTGTGACTCCGGTTTCAGCAGGAATCACAGACAAGTGAGTGAAAGCAAATCACACTTGAGAACAGCAATAAAATCTCTGCAACACCCAGAGGATGCTCACGCGGTGCGCTCTGAGAAACATTAAGGATGAGGCCTCAGTTCTCCTCAGGGGTAACACAGGTCAAAGAGTAAAGGTCAGTTTAAAAGTACTTAGAGTGAAATAAGGTTTCAAGGTGATTCTCTATGAACATAACATATATTTAAAATTTTCCTTGTTAAAAATAATCTTAAGCCACACCCACTGAACGTGCCTGTAATCCCTGCTGCTGAGGGGTGTGAGGCTGAGGAACTGCGCATTCGAGGTCAGTCAGGGGAACTTAGCCAGACTCTGCCTCAGAAAAAGGAAAAAAAGAAAGAAAATCACAATTAAGCCTATGGAAAATCCTTTCAGAGAATGGAAAACTGTATTTTCAATGTGAATTTCTTTTCTTCGTTACTATTATTTTAAGGAATGAGGTCACTGTGATATCGGGCTTCCCTCAAACTCCTGGGCTCAAGGCACTCTCCTGCCTCAGTCTCCTGACCAGACTGGACTACGGGCACGCACCAGAACACCGAGCTCTGCTGTGCATATTTCTGAAAAAGGACTCATGCAGAATATACACAGATTTTATAAAATTGGTAGAAAGCATTCATCAATCAACATTCTGAAAAATTCTCCACTTCACATTTAAAAGACTTATTAATAAACATACTTAAAGGCACTTAATATCATTACACGTTGGAACGCTGAAGAAAATGAAAAATTTACCTAGAAAATGAAATCTGATATTTGCTGAGTTTACTCTATGTGAGGCCTGGTAGTATACATTTCACACTCATCTAATTTAAACACCAAGACATAGGTTTTATTGTGTTCATTCACAAAGTTGGGAAAGGAGATAATGCTTTCCCTAGTGTTGAAGAGCAGCTCTGACTTAGCGTTAGCTCGTGTCCAGCACCTGGAGGCTCCTAACCTGCAGAATTCTGGTTATGGAGGAGCAAGGACCTCACAGCAGGGTCGCTGATGACTCTGTAGTGGTGACATTACTGGGTCTTATTGGGGCTGGGGAAAAAGTCCCCAAACTTATGTACAAACTGACCAAGGCTCAGTGCATTTAAAAGCCACCCACTATCCAATAGGAGAGCTGAACGCATTACAAATCTTTCCTACTATGCCGTGTTGGAGAGTGGCAGGAGCTGGAGGGAAAGCTAGTCCCGAGACACTGTGGGGACCTAATCTGGACCTTTGTCCCTTGCCTTTGCCCTGCGTGGGATTCTTTCCCCCAGGTGTCTGTATGCTCATCTCTGTGGTTCTCTATGTCCTCAGTCAGCCATCACCACCCTTCGAAATCTTTACCTAGCTGTCTATTTCTCTTTCTGAGAATCAGGCTCTAGCCCTGTGTCCAGAACTGCAGCAGTTCTGGCTAAAACGCTGCCTGCTGGTGTCCAGATAAAGTATTTTGAGAGTCAAACTCACCTCCTTGTTGCCCTCTAGTGTTCACACGTTAGACTATGGTGAAACCTTTCTCCAAAGGAGCCACGTTTGTGCAACCAGCCATTGCAATTCTGAGGGCAGTAACCATGTGGGACAGGACCCAGGAGGACCAGCAGGTTGCTGAGTTATTATGGCAGCAGATGTGAAAATGACAAATAGATGGGGTGATTTGAAGTGGAGAGAAGCAGGATACTATGACTCCCAAACTCCCGCTGTAATACTGCAGTGCATCAATTTCTTATTAATAGTAAGAAAAATAATGGACTATGAAATCTGCTAGTCAAATTGTAAAATACATCCCAGAAGGATATTGTGAGCTTTATATTGTGGGTAAACTCTGGGTGTTAGAGGACAAGAGAGGAAATGTGCTTTTAGGGGACAGAGGAAGAGAAAATCAGTGCCCTCTTTCTTGGTTTGAGTATATAAACTCTGCCAGGTCCTGAGGATAATGTGAGTTACCACCTGGATACTCATTTGCATCTTCACAGTTTGGGACACGTTCCCAGCCACCCCAAAAGGGGATGACGTCAGGCAGAATGAGCTCAGGCCCTTCAGTTCTGAGAGCAAGAGAGCTGGAGGAGACAGAGAGAGACAGAGACAGAGACAGAGAGACAGAGACAGAGGGACTGACTGAAGGAGCAGATTAAAGGATTTCATTTTATCTGCAGTGTTAGGACCCAAGGATCTGAATGGGGTGAAGACTCAGCTTCCTAACGTGTCACCCTGAGGCCGTTCTCTCTGCTGGGTCTCAGGACCAGGCTCCCCACATTGGTTCCATGAGAAACTTCGCTGCAGACACTGGCTGGGTCCCTGTCTGTGTCTCCCCGGTGAGCAGGTCAGCTCCCTCTGACCTGGAGTGGGGCACAGTGACCTGAAGGAACCTGCTGAGGTCCCTGCTCACTGTCCTGTGTACTGCTCCTCACCCCTCCTGTGTCTGATCAGAGGGAGCTGGCGCCCCTTATCTCCAGGGCTTTCATGTGTGAGCACTGATTTCCTAGTTACTCAGAACTCTCACAGCTGAAAAGACAAAGCTAAAGGCTGACACATTTCTGAGGGCCAGGGATTGGGGAATGGGAAAGAAAAACATGAAAAGCCTTTTGCTAGACTTAAAAAGCCAAGGTGCCAGTGCAGCGGGCTTTGCCAAGGGAAATGTCACTGGACAGGATCCAAAAGGCTCACAGTGCAGACATGCGGAACCCAAACCCATCCTAGCTGTAGAATCAACATGCAGGTTTATTGACTGCCGTCACAGAAAAGCTATTTTCCGGAAATGTCAGGAAGAGGCATAAACAGGGTGTTAGGCAGAATTTTGAAAGTACACGCTCACATAAATAAAGCATGGGCCTTCAAGAGAGAGGGATACTATTTCTGGAACTGGGAACATTTACATTTCTATTGAGGAGGAAATGTTTGGAAAAGAAGGCCCACCCCTAAAAAGCACAAAGACTCCTTTTACAGGTGAAAGAGATATTTTTAGACAGGTATTTTAAGCATTGTTTATGTTATCTCAATCTATTTGTTTATCTTAACATCAGTATTCTGTTCTTTAATTTCTCACCCTAAACCCTTTTAATAGATGTACAGTATCCCTAAGGAGTGTTGGGGATCATGGGTCTGGAAGGAAAGAGGCATAAATTAACCAAGGAATTGCCAATGTAGGTATCTTTGGGTAATTCTGACCATATCTTGGAAACTGCAGTCTTCTTAAAAGTACAATTTTTAAAAATCATGACTTTCTCTGTCTCTGTTCCACCTATCTTTATTTCTTCTGTCTTACCTCAGTATCTGATAAATGTCCTGCCTTTGACAGGTACTTAGCTCCTCCCCAAGGGTTGTTCAAATCCCTAGATGGTGCGCTCTGGAGAGAAGCCTATTTCATCCACTTGGCTGTGATTTGAATTAAGTCACCTCTTCAGTGTCACAGGACACTCCTTTGGGTTCCGCATGTTCTGTCTCCTTCCACTGCCGCTCCTCTCCAGGTGTTTCTGCTCAGACCACCCTGCTAGCATGACACTAGCAGACAGTCACCCTAAGGCAAGCAGTGACTGGTCCAGGCTCTTCACTTTTGGTGTTCCAGAAAAGACATTTAAGTGGAAGAATGTCTTACACGTAATTGTGAGAAGTCATTTGCAAAATTTAACTGTGAAATCCTTTTTTTATGACAGTTATAGAGCTTTAAATATGGCTTGAGAATTAGACAATATAAGTTTATAAGTGGAAGGCAGATATCCATTGAGGGAGGCAGAGTTTCAGGTATTTAAAGTTAATTTTCAAGGCTTAGTCAGTTGGTGACTCACGAATAGATGAAACGAAGCCTCTGAATGTTGACTGTGATGAATCTGAAAAACACTCAGTGCTAATGCTGCAAAACTGCTTTCACTTCTGGAGCTAAAAGCAAATCTACGTATTTCCAGCTGCCATACACTGCTGTCTATCCTAACTTATATTTCAAGTCTTCCAGAGTGAAGAAATTAAGAGGATGGACTTCCTTTATAGCAGAACTGTGTAAATGACTATTTGTTGAAAATGTAATTGGGCATAGGAAAAACACCTTTAAGCAAGTATTGTGCGTTCACATACCAGAAATGTGCATTCACACACTAGAAGGAGGAGAAATGCTTTTCTCGTAGAATTTAGCTGAAAATGTAATTTCCACTCCCTCTTGTGCCAGCTGAGGAGGAGGCACCACAACCAAGCTGCTCCCTCTCCAGCCTCAGAGCCCATCACCTTCCCCTGCAGAGCACCTGCTTGTCCTTGGCTTGGGAGTTTCTGCGGACAGCACAGCAAGGGTGGGTGGGCGCCTTCTCCCTCAGCCACTCCGTGCCGAGTCACCCCTTGGGGCTTTGCTGGAAAGAAGAATCAGGTGCCCCAGGCCATGTCCTCCCACTGTGCGTGGTGGGCTGGCTGACTTGAGGACTCTGGATTTTAACCCTTTATGCTTATTGGTTTCCACTGGGATCTGTCAGCGCTCTGAGAGTCTGTTGGCTGTTTTCTTTAAGGGCTCAGCAAAGCTTTTTAAAACAGGACATGAAAATATGGTTATATGGCTCTGAAGACATTTCATTTTTCTCTTGTGAGTGTGCTGGAAATGATTATTCTAGATTTCCCTCAGTTATCTTAAGGTTTTAAAACTTTAGATGTCCTCCAGATCATTTCTTTCTCCATCTGTGTGTAAATGTCCTCCACATTCATTAATACATAAGACATTAGAAATTCCTGAAATGTTAAGACATCAAATCCTCTGGTTTCCCAGTAATGAGTCATAGAGGAGAATATACCATTAGAGCAAATGGTAACTGTCTTATGGGAATGAATTATCTATGTTTCCTCTGACAGGAGAGGTCACAGCACTTGATATTCAGAACAAAGACAGCTCTAATCAGTGTGTCCTTGCTATTCTTTCCCTCAGATTTCATTCCATCCTCTACTGGACGCTCACAAGGACAGAGGGGACCGATCCACACTTTCTCTCTGGGTACTTGGGATTGGGGGCCAGGCCAGAAGCCTGAATCTGGGGCCTATCTGGATGATTTTGCTTGCTTTCCCTGAAAAGTAGGAGAAAAGTTCATAACAGCAGAATAAAGAGTTTATTTATGATCTGCCTAAGTTGGAAAGGCAGCTTGTCTTCCCCTCTCAAATGCACAGAAGCTTCCAGTGCATCAGAGGGGTAGAACAAGCCCAGAAAATATGAATATGCAGATTCAGGCTTGGGCTCCTCATGAGGAAACCTGAGGTATAGCTCTGTTTTTTTGTTTTTTGTTTTTATTGGTACCAGAGATCAAACTCACAACCGCACACTTGCAAGGCAGGTGCTTATGCCGCTGAGCTAAGTCCTCAGCCCAGTAGCTCTGTTTAAAATAATCATAATGTTTAAAACCCTGTGTCAGCTTCTCTGTTTCCATTCCTGGCTTGGTATCATCCATTCCTCAGTCTTGAGGGATTCCTAGTGTTGAATTATCTGAAGAGTTGTTTATTGCTCCCTTGGTGCATAGATTTTATCAAAAGGAGGTGAGGTATGAGTAACACAAGTCAGATGCTTGAACTTAAAAAAAAACTGTACAATTATAAGTCGTGGAATAAGATATTCTACAAGAGGGAGCCTACATCAGAAGATAGCTAATAGCGCCACCTCCTGGAGGGCTTTTTGCTTTTAGGAAATCATGCCTAAGAACTGCGTTTGTCTAACCTCTGTGACCCTGTTTATTTTTTGGCAGGGTTGACTCCTTGTTTTAGTCCAGAAAATTTCCTCACCTTGACTCCGAGTTCATTTTTCTTCTCTGAAGGCACTGCTAATTCACCAGCTGATATTGAGTCCTTCCCTGGGATTCTAACTTTTCTGGTCAGACTCCCTGGGGGAGAAGCCATAGATGATTGGCGTCATCCTCTTTAGACAAATTTGAGCAACAACAGAGGTTCAGACAGAGTGGCCCTCAGGCTGTGATTAGCTAGAGTGCGTTATTAAATTTAATCTCATTTATATTCTAGGTGACCGCTCCTCAGAGCTTCAGAATTTTTACAATTTCAACTGAGTCTCTGCTTACCCATCTATCTACACGTCCTTTGCACTGTGACATAGTTTTTAGGCTTCTATATATGGCGATGAGAGATAAAAATTAAAAATTTTAAATAGAGGACTGTCAGAATGCCCGCCAAGACCAAGCAGAGGCACTGGGACAAACCTGGAGAGAGAAGCTTGCCCTCTTTGTGTGAGCCTGTCTGACAGGTAAGCTTGTCTTACAGTGTAGCCCCAAACTGTCTTTTGCATAACCTCTGGCTTCACTGCCTGTTTAACCAGTGCTAATGGCCTTGTAATGTAACACAATGAAACAGAACAGTTCTCCTCTGTGTAATCCAAGCTTTGAGTAACTGATAGCCTTATGATGTCACCTGAAATGTTTAACGTCCCTTAGCAACGGATGATGTCACCCAACCCACCAATCATAGGAGCTGAATTCACCTTTATACCTCTTGGTTTACTTTCCCTTTAAATGCCCCGAGGCCCTGCCAAGCAGGGCTTTGACTATTATGGAGAAACCCTGGCCAGGAGCCTTCCGGGGTAGTAAACTGCCTCCTACACCTTCTGGCGCTGTTTTTCCGGTTTGGCCTGCTCTCTGCAACAGTGCAACTGAAGAAACTACTTTCAAGAGCCAGTGTTTGACTTATCTCACATTGAAGTCTTTGTTTCTAAATTTGTTTTGAGGTGAAAATGAGCAAAGGAAGACTGCGCATTTCCAAGTGAAAAGGACACAGCTCTTGCTGGTTAAGTAACTATAAAGCACACACAAGGCACCTTTGGACCCTGAATTTACTAAGTTGGTTAAACACATTAGGTACTTGTAAGTTAAGACAGCAATTACGATTGCATATATCGGGAGACTTAGACTGCTTTAAATGTTTTATCAAATATTAGAATATGTGTGTAAATAAGGCATATTACAGCTCTGTGAATCTAATAGTAGGTTATCTAGCCAGCATTGTAGGCCAAACTTTATAAAAAGACTTTAAAAGGATAAACACATGTCTCCAAGATTTAG
The DNA here is from genome assembly GCA_004027295.1 of Dolichotis patagonum. Lineage (NCBI taxonomy): Eukaryota > Metazoa > Chordata > Mammalia > Rodentia > Caviidae > Dolichotis > Dolichotis patagonum. Next base: position 6,841 of record PVJX010040393.1, on the reverse strand, counting down.
TTTTCCTGAACAATCAAAGCCTTAAAAAGACTGTAACAAACACAAAAAATTCTTCTGATGACAATGAAGCCTTTGCACTTTAAACTATTTCTTTTATGAATTTTATCAAGAACAGATTAATATTTTAAGAGTTGTGTTTTAAACTTAAAAGTTTCGTGACTCTGACTTTATCCCTGTGTTACACTTTGAGGTCAGAATAAACCCCCCTCCTTCTCCTCCTTCTTGGAGGTGACAAGGTCAAAGTGTGTCTGGCTGAGCTTCTCTCAGGGACTCATTCCCGTGGTGTCCTTGAGACCAAATAGCTCTGGGCTGCTGAGCTCACCCCGTGACTCCATGACAAATAGGTGACCCAGCAGCATGTCACCTATGGCAAATGTCACCATCTACCATGTGATCATGCAGCAGAAATGAGAAGTATAAAGAGGTAACTGGGGCTAGGACTTGGGGGCCAGATTACCAGCATCTGAATCTGACCTTGAATATCTGTGGGACCTTAGTTCACCAACTTCTCTCATTCCAGTTGTAGTGGGGATTAAATTAATTAATACATATGAAATTCTGCCCCCTTGCAGTAACCAATATATATTAGCTCATCAAACAAATTGTATAAAAGCTTGTAAAATAGTAAAAAATGGAGAAATCACTTTTGTTCAGGAAGAAGAGATGTACCCTTATGTTGGTTACCTATTTAGTAAGTAAGAAAAACAATGAATATATACTCAGAATGATTATGAAGGTCATATGTAAAATGTCCTACACCAGGAACTCTGGTTCAAGCAATATAAAATATTGGTTTAGAACATACTATCTTAAGAAACTTGAAATTTGAGGAACAAGACTAAATTCTATGAATGTAACCAATAGCTACAATTCAAAAAACATAGAACAAATAGACTTCATTTCTGTTACCTCATTTGTTATGCATAGTAATGGGGTTTTTGTAAATTCTTCTATGCACACATGAAATATGCTTTGATTGTCTACCTGCCAATCAGTCTCTTTCATCTCCCAATCCCTACTGCTCTTCCTCTTTCCTGACAGTGCACTTTCCACTCTCATGCTTTTCAAACTTTAAATTCCATTTATGAGAAAAAATTTAATATTTGCCTTTATGAGCCTGACATATTTTTCTTGATCATGAATTTCATCCATTTTCCTGAATAGGATGATTTTGTTTTTCTTTATCATTGAATAACACTCCATTATGTAGCCATATATATATATATATATATATATATATATATATATATATATCCTCTCCATTTACCCATTGGCAGGAGTCTAGCCTCATTCTATATCATGGCCATAGTGAATTGTTTTAAAATAAACACTGGTATGAAGGGATCTGTATAATATGGTGACACTGATTCCTTTGGGTATGTACCAAAGAAGAAGTATTAAGAAGCGATGTACCTGGGTAATACGTTACCTCCGTTTTAATTTTTTTGACAAGCCTTCATGCTGATTTACATAATGCTGTGCTAATTTACATTTCTGTCAACAGTATATAAGGATTCTTTTCCCCTTGATCCTTGCCTGCAGGTTAAGTTTTGTTTTTTGATAATGGGCATTGGGATGAGGTCAAATCTCTATGTGCTTTAAAATTGCTTTTTATTTTATGAGTATATGTTTGCCGTACATAAAGTTTCCATTCGTCTTGGGGCGTAGGTACCTGTACATAGCACAGACTGTTTCTTCTTTTTAATCCCCTCCCCTCCCCACCCTCCCTCTCCCATTCCTATATCCCCTTTCACCATTTTCACTCTGTCTGTAATTATTTCTAACTCCTGTCTATGACAGTCAGTGTGTTACACTTATCGAGGATGTTGGGTTCCCGCATCTGGCACAGTTTAATCCTTCTTACTTCCCCTTCCTGTCCCCCCCTCCCCTCTGTTAGGATTTTCGGTGTTGTGAGACAGCAAAATATGAGATAAAAGAGACCTTTATTCCAAAGGACGTGGAGAGAAGTCCACGACCACAGACAGCCTGGCCTTCTCTAACCGGCACGTGTGGGTTAGGGTACTCATATAACCTTTGACCGAGTGGTGCTTAGGGCGGGGACAGGTAATGCATAGGTTATTGATTGGGGCTATTTTTGTGCCACTGGGAAAGGTGACTACAGTTTGGCCCCACCCCTTGCTCTTGCCTCCCACTGCAGCTTTCCAGGCCACAACTCTTTCATTCCCATCTTTTTGTTGTTAGAAAAGGAACGAAGTCTCTCTCTTACTACTTCCTGCTGGCAGGGGGCGCTGTATTGGGGGTATGGGAGGTTGATGGGGATGATGGTTGATGTCTATGTAGAAGCTGGTACCAGGTGGTTTGGCCAGGACAACTTTATCATTGGCACATGTCTGTATCTTGGACTGGAAGAAAACAGAGATAAGGTGCTGTGAGGAGAAAGGCCACTACTATATTTAGAATCCAGGGGAGGTAGGAAGAAAGATGCCTTTGATTTAAATGTGTCCTTTTATCAGGAACATGGTGAGGTAGAATCTGAAAAATAAGTGTGGGATTAGGAGAAGTAAAGTCCCATCTTAAAGGGTAAAAATTAAAGGTGTAGATAGGTAGGGCTCATCTCTGTTCCCAGAGTTAAGCTGGAAAGAATAAGAGGAGTGGGGAGAGTTGTGGCTGTGTCACTGTAAGGGAGATATGAGCTTAGGCCCTCAGGGATCTCTGGTTTGACTAAACAGCTGAGAGTAGATATTGCTTCTTGGCCTTTTGGCTAAGATAAAGTGTAGCTGAGAGTAGATAGCACTGAGACAGTTGTCATGTAGAACAACATGAAGATGATCTTACGCATGCTGTGGGAGTCTTTAGGAGTCTTAGGAAAGACTGTCAAGAGTCCTGCTGTAAAAAGGATAATTAATAAAATGTAAGGAATGAGGAACCAAATTGGGTAACAGAACATGACTTAGCCTGAGAGTTGCGGCTGCGAGGCCTTGGTGAGAGGGAGATGATCACTCAGGATGGTTAGATTCAGGGTTGGGAGGGCACTGTTTAGCTTGTGTGATGTGAAACCAGGATGGGAGTATTTGGGAGTACCCCGGGAAAGGCCCTGAGCTGCTGATATCCATATTCTCCGATGGTGACCAAGAAGAAGGAAGATTCAAAGCACAGCTCAGCAGGGCCAGCCAACGTGTCTCCCTGCACATCGGGGCCTCGCAGTCCCCTGACTCAGCCACCTACTTCTGCGCAGTGAGCACAGTGCTCCCCAGGCACCTGCTGCCTGCACCCAAACCCATTCAGGCCTGAGACAGAGACTGCAGGGCAGAGAAGTCCTCTTCCTGCTCCAGAAGCACTGGGAATTATGAGCAACAACGTGGGGATTACCTCTGGGTGGACAGGAGGCCATTTTAATAATTCTGTGAATATTCACTTTTAAAGGGAAAGTGCAGGCAAGCATTAGTTTGGTGGAGATAGTTTTTAGTTTTTGACTGTTATTCTAAAAATTTTTATTGAGGTATGGGTAAACAGCTACGCATATTTAATGTGTATCTTTAAAAGATTGAAGCTAAGTAGATAGCCATGAAATTGTCATAATGCAGATATAACCATACCCCTTACAAGTTTCATTCTTCTTTCTTGTTTAAAACTGACATAACTCACTTCTTGCTCTCTATTGAGGTCATGGTCTTGCATGTCCACGTGGATTCCCACGAAAGCATGGGAGAGGTTTTTCCCTCTGGTTATACTCTTTTTCAGCACACTGTGCTTTGGTTAACTCCTGTCCTCTGGGATTCAATAATCTCCATGCTCAGGAGGTTGAGGGACTCCTAACAGTTGTAGGATCCTGTAGAAAGGTCCCCTCATGTCCATGACCCTTGTTGACCTTGCAGGACCAAGGTCAAAGCATTGGGTATCCATTTTTTAGCTTTGGCCTCAGTTACGGAGCACTGAAGACATCAATTAATAGTTAGTATTGTAGTGGGAGCAGTGGGTTTAATATTATAATCTTATCTAGGTACCAAACTCCTTGATGTATAAGTGTGACCAGAGAGTTGTTATTTCCTCACCAATAGAAGCTGACCCCTGCAGAATGTTAGCAGGTAACAATTCCAAAGCTTTGCACAGAGAACTTGAGATCAAGGGCAATATAACTTTTTAGCATAACAATTATGTTGACAATAGTCATAGCCTTCTCCTTCTCTCCCTCCCCTTTTGGTACCAGATTGTTGTATTTTAAATGTAACTCACTGCCAATAACTCTTCAAGTAACTTTGAATCAGTTGTCTTCTGAAGCAGCAGATGAGCGAATTCACCCTGTAACTGCAGTCTAAGAATTTACAAGCCATCAGAAATGTTGAAGTGTATTAGTTAAACAAAAATACACATTCCACTTTTTTTTACCAGTTTATTTTTCCTTGGGCCTAGAATTTGTATTTTCCACTTTGAGCTGGCAGTGGGAGGACTGCAGGAGTGGCAGGGGCTGCACAGGAGAGAGTCACTGGCAGAGAGAGCAAGGGAGGGGTGGAAGGTTAGGCTGGTTTTGCAGCTCTTTGGATGCATCTGCAGGAGGAGGCAGTGCTGCTCAGGGGGGCAGAGCCAGGAAGCTGCTGGGGGGCAGGCTCAGCTCCCAGGTCAGGGTTGGAGTCTAAGGGGTGTCTCCAGGGTGAGTTTGGCAGGGAGGAGGGCATGAGAAGAGAGCAGAGAAAGCTTGGGCATAGGGACTTCCTGCCATTTGCCATTTCTCTGCAGGTAGTTACTAAGGTAATGAAGGATTTGGAAATCAAACTGCCAAGTTCAGGCCATTGGCTGTCATTGTGCCAAGTTGTGTGAGCCAAATATCCCCATTTAAATGGAGGGATGAGATATTTTTTAAGAGGAAACCCAAAGGGGTATCTGCTGGAATCTGAGAAATTTTGGAGCCCATAGTAACAAACAAGAGAATGGCCAAGAGTCCATAACCCTGTGTTGGAGCATCCCTCAAACAGGACAAGGACCTGGAGATTGTCTAGTGTCTGTGGCCTGGCCACATGAAAGAAGGGATGGGGCAAATGTTCCTGCTCCAGTTTCTGTGTAAGTTTACCACAGAACCCAAATTGTGGGGCCTCCACTCTCCCCCAGGTTTGGGATGGATTCCTGTTTCCCCAATGCCTGGGGAAGAAAGGAGGAATCTTACCAGTCTGGGGGATCATGAAGTGTCTGGTATTGAGTGGAGGGTTAACAGGAAACAGCGAATGACTTGCTGGAGTCATGAGGACCAGAAGGACAGAGAGAGAAAAAGGAGAGAGAGAGAGAGAGAGAGAGAGAGAGAGAGAAGAGAGGGGTGAGGAGGAGAGGGAGGAGAGGGAAGGGAGATGACAGAAGGAAGAGGTAGAGGACACTGGAGCATCCCCTTGAACTTTTTTCCTTTATGGGCCACCAAGTGTTAGGGGAAAGGAGAAAAGAAGCAAAGGTGTGGACAGTTTTCTTCCAGAGCAGCCCTGAGAGGGACTCCTCTGTCCCCAGAGACCAGACCAGGTGCTCTTCTCGGAGTAAGAGGGGAGCAGGGGCTGCCGGCCAAGGCCAGGGCTCTGGTACCAGCTCACCAGGGATGAGGACTGGAAAGCACAGTAGTGACGCTGCTGTCTGTCAGTGGTGGGGCTGAACAATAATCCGGGTTACTAGTGCTCTCTAGTGCTCTCTAGTGCTCTCTCTGGTCAGCCTCGGACGGGGCAGTCAGAGTCCTTCAGGCTGGTCCCGGGCTAGCAGAGCTCATGTGTGGGACAGAATTTGCTTCACTTCTCTGCTCCTTGCTTAATCGAGAGCAATTTGTTTTGCTGCATGAATTTCTTAGCTCTTTGCCAGTGGTATATAACTGTCAGTTTGTGCAGCAAATTCCTGGGTTAGGGGACTCCTGACCATAGGTGACTGTGTACAAGCAGCTAGGTAATCTGTCCATTAGAAATCTTGATGGCACACAAACTGGACCCTGGAGTAAATTATAGTAAGAGCTAAACAAACTCATTATAATTGTGTCGAAGCTATTTAGCATAAATGTGTTTCACCTGGAGCTTGTTCTACGCTCAGCTGATGTTAGTCATGGCCGCTGCTCTCACGTGGACAGCACTGCTCCTCAGAGCTTTGGAAGAAAACACACCTGACCGCAGCGCCTTTACCTGGTTTATGGTTTTCCAGTGTTGACTTTGTGTCCAGCTATGCAACTGGGTTTGTTATTAAATTTGGACATTGAAAAAAAAATTGTTTTTTTTGAAGGTAGTAGAAATACAATAGAACAAGACAGAACAAAGTCAACTGAAACAGTGCAGTGAATTTGGTACAGAACTTCACAGCAGGTTACCGGGATAACAGTAATGGGTACCATCCTATATCTCATTATCTTCACAATAGTTGTCTAGTCAATTAAGTATAGCAAAATCAAAATAAAGACAGAACATTATAAAATCAGTCAAAAGAGAATATTGTCTAGAGCAAAGCAATTAATCATAATGAAACAAAACTGAAGACAACACTGGCTTTCAAAGAGAAGACAGAGGAGACCCCCCATATTTGCTATGTTGCATACAGTCATCCTGCCAAGAGATGCTCAGACCTCTGTCCCCAGTTGCTAATGGGGGGGATTGGGGATGTTTGATTCCAAGCCTGAGCACTGATAGGCTCAAGAGACACTACTGGGTCTCCTGGCTCATGCCAGAGAAAGGCGCTTACCAAGAGGGCAGGCAAATTGCTTCTTTGTGCAGGCTTCTGGGTTCCACCATGGCCGTGGCTGGATCTCGGGGACTGTTCTCTGGTTTGCCTCTTGGCTCACGCCAGAGGGAGGTGCTTACCAAGAGGGCGGGCAAGTTGCTTCTTTGTGCTGCCCACGTTCTTCTAAATTTGGCCATTTTGAGTCTGGGAACCA
>PVJX010040392.1:0-15217 GCA_004027295.1 Dolichotis patagonum | reverse complement strand
CATCTAAACATCAGTGGCTGGTAGTGCTCATATTGGAAAATTAGGTAAATACCAGAAAAAAAGACTGTTTTTGTTTATGTTTTGAGTCCTAAATATGTGTTTACTAAATGGTTTCATTCTGTGTTTATCACAATTCTTAGTGACTACTGCTTGCTTATTAATTTAATTTTATACTATAGAAACAAGAGGAAAGGATCTTCATTAATATTTTCAACAAATACTTTCTGTAATTTAATTGTAGGTCTTCCTTTTAACTCAAAATAGATTTATTTCTTAAAATAACTATTATTTTAATGATTTTATGGCAGCTTGTTTCTCCAAATACAGACATTAGATTTTCTTCAGTTTTTAGTTTCAGCATTGTTGTGGATTAAAAACTGGTAGTCAATTTAATGCCAGCTGAATTAAATCAGCATGGTGTGGCAGGTAGATGGTCCACCTGAGGAAAGTTGCCAGCATAAATAGAGAGACACGGAGAAGACAAGTGAGGCCTTTGGGTTTCTCCACATGTTGCTGTTTGAGTCTTTGGTTCTCCTGGAGGAGCTCTTCATGATCAGCCTCCCCAGTGTGAGTTTGACCACTGTCATTGGAGGAGCTCAGGACCTTGTTGGTGAGAGTGGCTGTGGTTCACTTTGGGGAGCTCTAGTCCTTACATCGAGCATCGCTTCCTGGCTCTGGATGGGAAGATGTGTGCAGTTTAATTTCCAGGAGAAGCTTGTCATACTGGGTTTCTGGCATGTACTCTACTGCTCTTATCATCAAAAGAGCTTGGGATCTCTGTGTCACTGAGTATGGCTGTGGTATTTTTCAGGACAGCTATGGTCTTTATTATGAGTGTGACTTCTCAACTCCAGTATAGAACCCTCAACCTACCAGCACAGCTCCTTCACCCTGCTGGCATAGACTTTCTAGCTTCCACCATTGACTTTTGGGTCTTCCCAGCACAGTTCCATAAAACAGACTTGTGTGAGTCCTTCTCTTGGGCTCCAGATCCCCAGTTGGACTTGTGGGAGGCATTGTCATGGGCTCTTGGTTTATATCTGGATTCACGCAGGACATAGCTGTTGGATTCAGGTCCTTGGCTGAATATTCTGGGTCTTTAGTGTTGTGGACAGATTTCCTGCACTTTCTTGTGTTAAATTCTGGGTGACCATCATAAAATAATATTATAAATTCTGGGTCTTGATTCTAATTGTTCTCTTTACAACCCCTGACCACAACAAACATCTATAGTATGTTCCTAAAAGCAAAGAAAGACCCAGGGATGTACCTCAGTTCCAGTGTGTGCCTGACCAGCGCAAGGCCATGAGTTTAATTCATGGTAGAAAAGATATTAATTAATTAATAACAAATCTATTTCATTAGATGAAACTTATCCTGAAATTTTTATTCTCTATCAATTTTAGGTAAATATGCTAATCCTTATGGAAACTAGATAGAGGTCCCAGACCAATTTCCTCATTGTGCTTATATACTGAGAACTCCTCAGATTGGCAATGAATACTGACTATAAGAATCTCAGTGCTCCACAGATTTCTCCTGGCAGAGATCACAATTCATGTTTTCAACATCAAAACTGCCAAGAAGCAATTTAAATTTTTCCTGCATCCAGTTTGTTGATTTAAAGAACAAAACGTTCTTGTACATTGCATCAATAACAGCATGAAATGATGAATTTTCATGCTATGAGGACCTTCATTCCTAATTTTTCAATTTTGAGGTTCCTTGGAATCATAATATTTCTCAAGATGGATGTAAGCAAAAGGTCATGAAACTATTTGGTGAGTAACATCACTCTGCATGAATTGTTGGCTCAATTTCCAGGGAATATATTGGCAGGCTAACAACAACAATATGGATTTTGTTCTTTTTTCCTGGATCATTTTTAAAGCATCTACTGAGAAGATTTCATATCCAACATAAGGCAACATAGCCCATAATTCTTTCAAAACCAAGACCACAATGCTAAATCAGATAGAGATGGTTAAACATCACATGTTTACTCTTACATAAAAAACTCAAAATACAAATAATTTAAAGAGAAAAATTAATGATAGGTGATAGGAAACACAGAGGCAGTTATGTGAAGATAGGAAGATAATTAGGAGACCTCAAGATGGAGCTTTCAAGAAAGAGGGCAAGGAAGGAAATGGGAAGTAAAAATAATCACTAAATATTGCAAACATACACCAATAAAATAAAAATTCCAAGTACTAAAACATTTTAGAATTTATAGTGTTGTTGAACTGGTACTCCCTCTCTATCTCAAAATGAGCATACTGCATACAAAGCTGTAAAAGTGGTAGGAGAAAGGGTAGAGAGAGTTAGAAAGCCCTTTGACTACTACTTTCTGTTATGAATAAAGAGAGTGTTACACGAGGACATGCTGATTGGTTATTTCAAAAGCATGGAAGCATGAGCAATGCCAGCCTCCCTGTTGGTAACAGAGATCTGCCCCTCCTTCACCCTCCTCCATGTTAGACCCTTAAGCTGCAACAGAGGTACATGGAGGGTTGGGAAGAACACAAAGTGAGATATGGGTCATGTCTTGAAATTGAAATCCATACAGTCACAATTCTCAATTCATAACCACATTCAAAGGGGTACATTTCTAGAATGTACACACTTAGATTTATGGCACATAGACCTCCAGCTCTTTGTGTGTCCTAAGACTTGCAAACATTAAACCTAGCCTTGAACATGAAAGATGCATGCAAACAGGCACATAGTCATGCCAGGCTTATGTAGCAGCAATAACAGAAAGAAAATGGAAGTATCAGCTCTATACAAATCTTACGTCTACAACTTTATAGCCAAACTACTTTTTCTTTAATCTCTTTAAATTTTAGTTTCCATCTATCTAAATAACATTTGCCAAAACATTATGCTTTAAACAAAGATTAAGTCAATAGAAGATTTTATGTTCGTATGTATACATACACATAATACTGTGTAATAAAATTATCAAGACAAGGAGAAAGAAAAGAAATCCTCAAAATAGCAGTTTTATGAAATATTAAGATATATTTTTAGTAATCAGCAGTTAATTCTTCCTTTTAAGAAATGTTTGGTAGAGTTCATTTACTCCGAAGCACAACATTTCTCCTGACTAAGGCATATAAACCCTTTGTTAAATTTCAGTTTTGGAACACCAGGAAATACTGTCATTTCAGGATCCATGGAAGTCTCTCTTCCTTTCTCAAGCACAAAAACAGGACCAGGGATATAGCTCAGTGACGCAGCCCAAGGACCTAGTTTTGATTACTGGTACCAAAGAAAAAGTCAAGCATAAAGATGTATGGTAAGTTTTACATCCCAGTTTAACTACTTATTACTGTTTCATCTACAGAGAAATCCTAAGTAAAATTTATATAGATGTTTACACTATTCTTTTTGCCTAAGTCATAACACTTTAAATTCTAGATAAAATTTATAAATTTTTATAGTCTTTTCTTTGTCATACAGCTTTTCTTCAGTGCAAATGGAAACTCATAGCTTGCTGCTGTGGTTTGTGTCTGGATGTTCTCCCAGAGGCTCACTAGGTCTTGGGGATAGGCTTTTTGGAAGCAGCTCCATCTAGAGTTTGTGATTGATTTATGATCTAATGTTAGAAATAAGGATGTGAGTGCAACACCAACCCTAGGGCAGGTAGCATACACACAAGATACGGGAAGGAAGGAGGGTTGATCATATTTCCTTTCTTGTTGCTTTTGGTATCTTCCACAGCCATGAATGGTTGCCACTCTGCCAGGCCACCCTGCCTTAAAACCAATGAATTATGGACTGAAACCTCTACAAACTGTGAGCTAAATAAACCTTTTCTCTTTTAATTTTAGGTGGCCAATATTTTGTCCCAGCAATGAGAGAAAAGTAACTAAGACATTTGCTTATAAATATCAAAATATTAATTGGAACTTTGCATTACATTTAGTTGTTTACAGTATTAATTATGTTCTATCCTTTTTGTTCATTACTCAATCCAACTATATTTTTAGGAGTTTGAAGTATGTCTTATAACCCTACATATTTATGTTCCACACACTTAAAACACTGAGCATATTGCATCCGCTTTTATAGTTCACTCATTGGCTTAGAAGTATATATTCTCCTATCTGTGTTTCCATGGATCTCACTCCAGCTGCATTTTGGGTTAGCTGTGGTGGATTGTGCTATGTCCACTTAGTAATACTGAAATCAGAAGACTTATCACTTATGGTTTGATTAGAGTTGGCCCATGAAAAACTCCTCTGAGCTTCAGAAAGTGATACTAAAGCTTTGGCCATGACTCTCTGAAGGTCTTCATGCAGACAGATGTGGAGATAAACAGATACACAGGCAGCTGTCTCACACCCAGCTCTTCTTCCTCTCTGCTATAGTGGCTTAGGTTCACAGCCCAAACCTTGGCTAGGGAACCACCAAGACAACATTTCCAACAGAGTTCTGAGTCACTCACTTCCCCATGGTCATAGTTTGCCCTTGGGAGTATTTGGCTTTTATAATAACTGATGACTGATCTGAACCTCCAGCTGTCCTACAGAGACATTTCTCTGGCTTTTCCCGAAACTGCGGAAATTTAAGTTCCTAAAATAAATCCCTTTCTTCTAATATTCATGCCAACTCTGTTGTCCCAGACAAACCCTTGATGATTCAATGGCCTCACTGCTTCTTTTGCTCATTCTTTAGTATTTTTCTCATTGTTTCTGGAAACTCAAGGCTTATCCCTTTATACACACTTATTTTACTCTTAAAATATCATCATTGAAAATCTAAATTGTTAATAGGCTAAAAAATCCATCTTTCTCCTGTGACTGCATTTTTTTTTGAGACAGGATCTCACTATGCAGTTCAGGCTGGCTTTGAACTGGTGGTGCTCCTTCTGCCTCAGCCTCCCAAGTGATGAGACTGCAAATATATACCATTGCACCTGACTCTTCTGTGATTCCTTTATTAGGTCATTGTTCTGCATAATTCCATGCAAAGATTAACAACTTATCAGAAAGAGTTGGTACATGATGTACTATTTTATTTATCATGAAGGTTTTTAATTAATCTAAATCAAAGGATAAATATATCTTGTTAAGAGAACAATCACAAGCTAGTTCTCTTGTCTGTATTTCTTGCCTATATTCTTCTTCTATATATTCAAGTTTTTAAAGAAACATTTATAAGAAGAAATTTTGAAAATTTTTTTCTAAAACTTCTGAGAAGTTTGAAGAAATAATTTAGCTTCCTAATAGCAATTAAAAATTTAAATTTTGAATAGGTACCAAAACCGTAAGCATTTCAAGTCATAGCATATATCAAAGACATTTTATCTTTTGATTTTTTTATAGGCCCACATAATTTCCTCAGATTTTGAATTTCTAAACCAGTATCAATGTAATGTATTATTGTTTTTCAATTCAGGACTTAAGTACAGTAAAGCCTTGGATCATGAGTAATTTATTCTGCAATTACTCTGTAAGAGGAACAAACATTTATAGCACATTTTGACTTGATAAACAAGTGATGTTTTGCAAAATGAATAGTATGTAACACCCAATGTCACATGATCACAACTGAGCCAATGGCTCTTCTCTCTCTTCTATCCCTCTCCATCTCTCTCTTTCTCTCTCTGCAGGATTGGGGTGATTGTCTCCCAAAAGCAGGAGGTTGTGGAGGATATCTCCTCTGCAGAGGAGGAGGAGAAAAAGGCAGAGGGATCTCTTACTTCAAATAAGATTAAACAGACATGTAAAATGTGGGAAATAGTGCAAAACTTTTTAGAAAAACAGCACCCTAATAAGGATGTAGCCATGCAAGTGATGAATCTGCTTAGTGACAGTGTAATGTCACATGTCTGTGAAACACTCAAAATAAGGTACAAGGAAGTGTCACTGGACAGATTTCTTGTTAACTTTACATGACAAGACGATTCCACTAAGCCAATAGATAGTAGTTATTCCATTAGTGATAGTGAAAATCATCTTATGCAATAAACCTCCTCTCTTTTCTCCCTCACACTAATCATGAACATTTCAAAGATAAGGGCAATTTGTTTATGTTTTCTTATTATTTTGCACTATATTACAGTATTGAAATCTTTTTTATATGAATATTTTCGGTGGGGGAATGAATCATACAAACTTCCATTATTATTCTCTTTTATATACTAGTGCTTTGTATTACAAACATGTTTCTGAAACAAATTATGCTCAAAAACCAAAGTTTTACTTTCATAGAAGAAAAGTGATTTGTTGATAATAAAATGGAAATCATTATTCTCATTACCAAATACAAATATATTTTGCATATTTAATTGTATAAACTATGCAGATATTCTACTCATCATAATTACTTGTTTGATTATTTTAAACACTGAATACAAATATATATGCTACAAGCACAATCCTTGTATAGAATATTCAAGGAGATTTAGTAATTTATCCAAGGTCATATGGATTTTTTTTTCTTTTTCTGGAACCTGGTGGTTTTCATGACCATAATGTGATTGATTGTGAAATAATTCAGTGGGTTTAATATGGAAGATAACAATAGCTATAATATCTATATATTATGTGGGATGAAATCTGAGTTCTTAGTAAATATTATTTGACCAAGTTACATATTTATGAAGTAGAAGTTCCCATATATTTTACAGTAATGCCTATGCAGAATTCTGTAGAAATCATTAGTATATAAGGATACACTCAGGGAAATAATAGAAGAGAATAGTGTAGTACTTATGCTAATGCCAGTCATAGAAGAAAGCTTTCAATCTGAGGATCCCATGAAAGCCAAGTGCAAGAGACTTTTGTGGGAGTTTATGTCTCTGATATATAGATTATTAAAAATTAGTGAATCTATACTGAACAAATATACAATTTTAGTTGAGAAAATTACCAATTAAACTTAGTGAAATTGAAATTTCATAGGAAAAAAAATATACCAAATCTCAATGGGTTTTTTGCCTGACTTGAATCTTGCCTTTACACAGGTAAAAATGAACTTTCCATATTAAAGTCTGGTCATTAAAACAATCTGCTAAAATAAAACTTTTCATATTAATAAAAACCATCATTTTATACTATAAACATACAATTGCCTGTAGATGCCCTTGATAGTAAATTAATTAAATCTCTATACCATTATATGTCAGTTAATTTTGAAACTCATTTATTTGGTTCTAATTTAGCCTAGCAAATTAATTAGAAAGGTTATGGGAAAATAGGTAATTCAACATAAGTGTCCACATCAAGACAAAGAGGCAAAATTAAAGAACTTGTTTAGAGAAGATGGATTTTAGGAGGACTTTCTGTCTCCTGAAGACAGATAAAGCAGTGCAGAGAAAATGCCCAGAGGTGGAATTACAAACTAGAATCATTAATTGTCTTTTAAAAAACTAGTTCCTGTGTAGGAGTTATCTGTACATGGCTGTACTCCGCAGCCTCTTTGCAGGGCACTGCCTAACTTCATCCTTTTTTATACTACAGTCTTGCTATTCATGGTACCCTTAACCACTAGTGAACCATTGCTACCTCCTTCATGTTCAGGTTTTGGAAATTTGGCTATTCCTGTCTGTAGAGACTTTATTCTTGTGAGAAAATAACAAGAGGTTTATGGTACCCTACTAATTAAGAAAAAGAAAAACAACAACAATACAAAGGCAGACTACAAATTAGGAAAAAAATATTTACAGATTATGTGTCAAATAAAGGATTTCTATTCAAAATGTGTAGGTAACTACCACAACTCAATATAAAAATGTAAAACATAACTTCATTCAAAAATGAATAAAATACCCGAGTAGATAACTTGCCAAAGACATAAAAAAGGCCAGCAAGTATAATAAAAATATAATAAAAGAAGTCAAGTCACTAATTATCATGATAATTTCAATCATAACCACACCTGGTAAGATGAGTCTTACCAAAAGGCAAGCAGTAATAACTGTTGGCAAGGATGTGTAGTGTGGGTAGGAATGAAAATTAGTGCAACCATTATAGAAAGCAGAAAGGAAGTGCCTCAAAATCTTTTGTTGTTTTCCTTTTGTATTTGTTTTCATTTTGACACAGGGTATCACTATACAGTCCAGGCTGACTATGTCCTACATTTTTTATGTAGCTCATCCAGGCTGGCCTCAGACTTGAAATTCTCTTGACTAAGCCTCCCATGTGCTAAGAATGCAGGTGTGCACTCCACAACAAGCATCAATTTTTTAAAAAAATAGAACTACCAAATGATTTATCAACTCCACTTATGTAAATATCCTCAAAGGCACACAAGAATACGGAGAGTTATCAGCATAGCTGTGTATGGCTAGGTTGTAGAAATTTCTTCTGGACAATGCCATAAGGAGCCTCATGTGCACACCCAGAAAGGGAGAAAATAGAACCAGTGTACCCTGTCTCTTGGGGTTCTGGAACTCTGTTAATTGAGGAGACAATCAATTGTGAACCAAAAGTTGGATCTACTGGAGTGTAAGTTCCATGGAGAGACACTTCACATGTCCTCTTTAGTGCTGGGTAGTTACTAAAAGGTAAACAGACTGGATGGGAACATCAACACCTATAAAATGTGAGAATGCTGTGGTGAGTTCTCAATGGATGGCTCAGAGATGAGAAAAGGGAAGCAGGAAAGTTCTTCTTCCACCTTTGGTAGCACAAATGAAGCACAGGGGAGCTGTGCACAGGAATTGGCAAGTGACCAAGTATGACCAGTGAGGGATGGATGCAGGTGGCTGCTCTGTGTCCCTCGCATAGAATTGGTATTCAAAATCAGCTGCGTGAAACCGCAGTTTCTTCATCTCTAAAGTGATGGTATTAATACAAACATTTACAGGTTTGTTGGAAAGATGAAATGCTATAATGATTACAGATTACTTGGCACAGTGTGTTGGCTTCACATAATAGTCTCATTTCTTTCCATCCTAAGCCCTACAGACCAAGCAAGTGCCCAATCACCATGGAGCAAAACATACATTGTTTTCAAGAGTCTAGGATAGTTCCGTAGATGGATGCAGTATGATTACGGCAGACTTTTTGACCTAAAGAATATAAATGACAGTGAATGTAAATTCCAGTGCCTTCAGCCTGGATCAATACACATCAGGAGTAGTGATCCATTGACTTCTGGATAATGAGAGAAAGTTATGATGTTGTGACTATATTATGGCTTCTTGGAATTTTTATTGCTTTCCCTGTGAATTAATATAATAACAAGACACATGAATCATTTGCTTCTGAACTGCAAGAAGCTTCAGGCTGACATAATGATAATTTTATGTCAGAAAGCTATTTCTGAAAGAAAAACAACTAGGACAGTGCTGTAGCATTTACTGAAAAGTAAATGCAGCTATCTACATTGCAGCTATCTACATTGGGTGATTCATCCAATTTCATCCAATTCAACTCAGGAATCATTGACTCCTGTTTGGGAACAACACTTGTATTAGAAAGGCAGTATATAGTCAGTCAAATGTAAGAACTGAAAACAAATCTTACAGACACATTTACATTATTTCAACCAAATTTTTTGTGCCTCCTATGTGCCAGGCATTTCTCTAGGTATCAGAATATAAACATTTATGTCACACATTCCCTGTGACATAATGATATTATATATTCATGGAGAGTGATAGAGTCAAATACATGAATAATTGGAAAACCACATAGAATACAGTAAATTCAGTGATCATCTCTTTGTATATTATAAAAACTCAGAGGAGTGAATCTTGACAGGTTTAGCAGATAGTATCTCTTGGGTTTTTTAGCTTTAGTAAAGTATAATTGACAAAAATCATATTTACAACCTATAATGTGACATTTTGACATATTTAATAATTTGAAATTACTGAATTAAAATAGTTATATCTAGAATCTCCCATTTTAAGACTACTAGTTACATCTATAGTCTCATACACTTCTTTGTATTGAAAATATTCTACTCTCTTAGTAATTTTAAAGTACATATTACTCTTAGCCTTCATATTGTACAATAGATCTCCAGAAATTATTCATCCTGTATAGTGGAAAATTTTAACCCTGATCAGTATCTCCCAATTTCTACCATCCTTACCCTTCAGCCTCTGGAAACTTTCTAATTCTATGAGACTGACTTAAACTTCCACATGTAAGTGAGATTATGCAGCATTTTTCTTTCCATAATTGGCTTATTTACTTAAAATAACTCTTCCAGGCTCTTCATGTTGCATCAAATAACAAATTCCTTCTTTCTATTGTAGAATAGTATTCCATTATGAACATACACCACCTTTGCAATATCCATTCTCTTATTGATGGACACTTGTAGTTATTCTACGTTCTAGCTGCTGTGGATAATGCTAAAGTAGTATGAAACTGCAGATACCTCTTAACAATCTTGATTTCATTTTCTTTGGATATATTACAGAAGCAGGATTATTTGATAGTTCTTAATTATTTGGTAGTTTTTTTTTAATTTGGTAGTTATATTTGAAAGATGTTTTAATCTGGGTATGGTGGTGCACATCTGTATTTCAAGCACTTGGGAGACTGAAGAAGGGAAATTGCAAGTTCAAGGCCTACTTAGACTACATTGTTAGACCTTGTCTCAAAACAAAGCAAAATAACAAAATACTATTATAATGGTTTATTGTGAATAACCAAATGACAGAATTGTCCACAAGGCTTTAGAACACAGTGGATCTCTTTGGGAACAGTTTTTCTGGACTACAGTTAGAAGTATGCACTGTTCTCTCTCTCTCTTCTGAGTCAATTGTAGATCCTAGGGTTCTCTGAACCTGTTAATTAGTTTGTATCTAGAACTATGAATATGAACCTAAAGAGTGTTCAGGGATCCTGATCTGCACACAAATGAATATGACAGTACTTCTGAGCATAAAAAGCATTTGTGGTAAGGGAAAGCCCATAAGATATGTGTTAGAAACAGCCAGTAGTCCATTCTATATGGAACCCATCACCATTCTTTCTAGTGTGCTTGTGGGTTGTATTTATGCTCAGCCACCTGAATGTATCAGCCATTGTAACTTGCTGCATCATCAATCTGTCCTTTGCTGTTATGCTTTTCTATGTGTGCAAGCCTGCTTATCTCCATAGATAAACTATGGAAAGAGCTTTGGTACCTGTTACTACATGTCTAGACTAAGCAAATGTGGTGTATATACACAGGAAAGTATTATTCTGCCATAAGGAAAAATGAAATCATGTGACTTGCAGCAAAATGAATGAAATGAGATCATCACATTAATCAAAATAAATCAGACTCAGAAAGACAAATATTGCATGTTTTCTTTTATATGTTGAATGTAGGGTGGAAAAAGAAGACATGAAAGTAGTAGGGAGGGCTATTAGAGATCAGCAAAGGAATCAGAAGTAATGAGGATAGAAATGAACAAAGCATGGATGTATGAATGAGTCAAAATGAAACCCACTATTCTATATGAGTAATGGGCACTAATAACAAAAAGGTTGTAAGAAATCCCACATTTGAGTTTTTAAAATGAAAATGTAAAACTGGGTGCTTTCAGGATTTGGTGTGCATCTAGCAATTAGTAAAAGGTCATGGTAGTTACAGAGGTTTATTTTGAATAGCCAAGTCTTATGATAAGTGAACAGAAGATTGTTTATATACATATAGATATATAGATATATAGATATATAGATGTATAGATGTATAGATGTATAGATGTATAGATGTATAGATGTATAGATATATAGATATATAGATATAGATATAGATATAGATATAGATATAGATATAGATATATAGATATAGATATAGATATAATTCTCTTGAGAGTTTGGGCAAAACTGTTCATGAGTAGTCATGTTCAAAATAATCTTTGACCTAAAAACGAGTAGGAACATCAATACAATTCTACACAAGTTACCTGACCACAAGAGACCACTGAGGTTACTGATCAGTGACAGGCTGGACACAGCTGGGACATAACACCAAAGGGAAAGCAAGGGAAGCTGAGAGAGGTGAACTGGGTGGAGAAAATAGCAGAGTCTGTCACATAAGTTCAACTAGGAACCTGAGGGTGCTACTGATCAGAGGGACTCACAATCTTCGGAAAATACCAGAGGCTTCCAGACAAGAACTTTTGCATTTTTGACAATATGTTTTTCAGGGTTTCTGGGTGTGAGCAGGAATTTTATTTTTAGTTTTTCAGTCACAGTCCTTTGTATGCATACGTGTATACTTATAGCTACTTACATGTTTTCTTATGTTTATAAAACATTCCATATAGTTAAGACACATAAAGCCTTGGTATTACCTAACCATGCTTGAATACTACTTCAAAAGTTGAATACAATCTCCCTATCTCTTCTCTCACCTCCCATTACAATTTTGTTTTTTTCTTACCTTTGCTATTTTCTCCAACATACTTTCTCCTATTTCTCAGCTCCTTTCTTTACTTACTTTAAAATTTTTATTTTTTACTCTTTTCCCTTGCTCTCTCTAATGATTTCCTTTTTTTTTTTCTGAACCAGGAATTGAACTCACAACCTTGCACTTGCCAGGCAGGTGCTTATTCTGCTGAGATAAATCCTTGGCCTTGATTTATTTCTTTTATTCACAAACTATTAATTTTAATTAGGGTTAGGGGTAGGGTTAGCATTTCATATTAGATTTCCCCCCATCAAAAGAATTTTGTATAATTTCTAAAATTAGTGTCTCTGTTATGATGTTAACTGGAGTCATAGTCTCTATATTGTCTTTCACTGTTCACTTAAAACTTTCTCTCATTTTTTCACACTTCTCTCAAAATCTCATGTCTTCCTACTCTCCTCATCCTTTGCTCATGTAAAAACTATTACAGGAGGTTAATTTTTCCTTTTTATTGATTTTACTATGTAAGTCAGGGTATATATTTTTAACAGCAAGTGCACAGGAGTGTTAACTATTTTTTTTTTGTTTCTAGTGTCTTATATAAACTTGTGAGGCTCTTGATCTCCATAGGTCTTCCAACATGAGGTTTCTTCTAGTTTATAACCTGGATATGATTTCCCTAAAGGTTGCCCCACTTTCTACTTACAAATTCCTCATTTTATTTTTCCTCTGTTCCCATATATATTTTCTCAAATTCCTTCCCCTTTTTTGGGTTTTAAAAAATCATCAAAAACTACTTGTGTTTCATTTCTCCTGTTTTTGTTTTCAGTCTTCTATTTTCTCATTTTTCTTTCATTTGTTTTATCTTCCAATTCAAATAAAAATAAAATAAAAACAAGAAATCAAGAAAAGTTGATGATATGTTTAATAGAACACAGCTAAGCATTAAGGGTTTGAAGGAAGAACTGGAGATGAAAACTAAAGGTATAAAATATTTCCTGGCCAAAAATTCATTATACAGAACTTTCCAACTCTAGAGCTAGAAATAGATACTTGGGTAAATGAGCCATTTAGACACCCAAATAGACATGATCAGCAAAGAAACTTTCCATGGCACAATATAGTAAAGAAATCCCAGAAATTCAGAACAAAGAGAGAATATTAAAAGTCACCAAAGAAAGAAATGACAAGTAACAAATAAATACAAGCTTATCCAAGTAATAGTAGGTTTCTCAGCACTAACTCTAAAAGGCAAGTTTTAGACCAGAAAAATAGGAACAAAACTTTAGTCAAACTTAACACAGGAAAAGAAATAGGAGAACCAGACCCATTCAGTTAGAAGTGAAAAGGGAAAAATCACATGGGACAAGGCAGAAACGCAGAGAATTATAAGTTTTCAAAATTTAGGGCTGGGGATTTAGCTCAGTGGCTTAAGCACCTGCCTGGCAAGTACAAGGTTGTGGGTTCGATCCCCAGTACCAAAAGAAAAAAACAACCAAAAAATCAAAATTTATATGTTAAAAAATTCAAGAACCTAGAAAAAATAGATAAATTCCTAGACATATAAGACTAACCAAAATCAAAGATACAAAAACCTGAGTATACCAGTAATAGGCATCTGAATTAAGGCAGTAATAAAAACTCTATCAAATAGGAAAAGCCAAAGACCTAAGTAATTTACTACTGGTAGCCACTGTTGATTTCCTGCTGTCTTTTTCTGAAATTCTGTGTTACTTTCATTGTCTTACTCTGTTCTCCTTTGTTCTGTTTTGTTTTGCTTTGTTTTATTCATTTTAAAATAAAAAAATTGGACAGGGTTCAAGATGGTGGATCCATAAGCAGCAAGGTACTTAGTCTCTCTGAGAGTGATACCTCATGCTGGAATAAAAGGTCATGGAGAGGTCCGGACAGAGGGAGATGGATCCTCTCAATGCAGGAAGAAACTAAAGGCAAAAGATCTGGTCAAACATGCATTCCTGGGGCTATAATTGCACAAGCTGAGATTTGCAGCCATAGCACTCTCCAGCCACCTGAATTTGCACTGCCACTGCGACTGACCAGAGCAGCCAGATCTCGTGACTCATAGAGCTGTGACCCACCGGAGCCATGACCGGCCAGAGCAGCCCAAACTCATGACTCGCACAGCTGTGACCCCCTGGAGCACACCAAATCACACCACTGTGACTGGCCAGTCACACTGAGATCGAAGTAGGCAAGTCCAATGGAGAACAGAGCCAGTGAGGGACCCCACAGTGAGTGCTGGGAATAATGCCCCCCACGGGAGGAGGGCAACCCACTGGATGACATATTGGAATCAGGCAGGAGGAGCCTGATCTAGGAATGAAAGTGACTTCAGTTGGTTGCTTCCTTTCCAGGGAGCCTGGGTCACGCCCCTGGCTGGGACCCAATAAGCCATCCCAAACCAATTACCAACGGGTAGCATACACTAACCCAGTGAAGGCCCATGAAGGTTGATTGGCCTGGAGGGGAGGGGCCAGCATACACAGCCCCTGCCTACACCTCAATGACCAAAAGCAACAGGAGAGGGCAGAAATCTCTCACCAACGTGCTTTAGAAGAACCACAACCATCAAGGAAAGGGACTGGGACCTTTACTATACTGCCCTATGAAATAAACCAAAAACATGACAAGAGAAAGAAACCAGGGTGGGTAAACCAGAAGCAAGAGCATCTCCTGAGATCCGCGCCATGCTGGAACTTAGGGTGCTGAGCCAACCAGTAAGCAGCCTGCTGCCCTGGAGAGTGACTGTGGTCTGGCAAGCCGCAGCCACCCCAGGGCATGGAAACCAGAAGCAAGAGCGTCTCCTGAGATCCGTGCCACGCTGGAACTTAGGGTGCTGAGCCAACCAGTAAGCAGCCTGCCACCCTGGAGAGTGACTGTG